>CM039132.1:24764389-24957246 GCA_022036555.1 Microstegium vimineum | reverse complement strand
GCAACCAGCTTCCATCAGCAATCGGCAACGAGCCTTTATCGGCAATTGGCAAGGCCTCTTTATCGAAAATCGGCAATAACAGCTCATCGGCAATCGGCAAGACCACCAATTAACCTTTATCGGCAAAGATTACCCAACCTTCATCGGCAACACACTTGGCCTTCTGCAGCACTCTCCTATCGGCCATATCAACTCATATTTTACCGATGCCGATGGAGAACAGTTACCGACCAGTTCAGCTTCGGCCCATTTGACACGTGTCGAAAACCGGTGTCAACACCCATATGGGATCATTGCCTGTCATAGGGTGCTTTGATTATAGATCGTAGTCAAAGTAATAAGTTATGTGTAAGCGTCGTGCTTATACATCACCTTATCCTTGGTTACCGCTTGTTGCACGGATTATTTGTGGTAGCTAGCAAGAGAGTGACAGTCTTGTCTAGTCTTTGTATTCCACCACATGTTCTTAGGCAAGTTCTTAAAAAGTAAGGTCGTCGTAAGAAGAGGGCGCGGTCCGGTAGGAGTTTTGCCCTCCTACTGATCTATCCCCTTGTCTAGCATACTTGTATTGAGGAGACAAACTATAGTATTTAGACTAGTTAATTGACTAAGTATATTGATGTAGAGTGAATTACACAGGAGTCCCTTTACTCTCTCGTTGTCCTCCCACCTAGCTATACTATCTAGTCCGTTCTAAGTATCATTTACCTTGGCTTATTCATTCATCAACCCTTCCTATCACATATATCATTTACCCCCTATACTAGTTGGTACTAAGTTGAGGTGTTCTCTAGGATCTCTCTCTAATTATCATTTCTAGCCCAGCTTTCCCTTGGGAAAATATAAATTACGATACCTTGGAATACTCCTAGGTGAAGTGCTACAACGGTATAATCTGCGCGCTTGCGGATTTATCCAATAGTCATAAGAAATATCAACAATATACTAGAGTAAACTTAAGACTTAGTAATTATGAAATGACATAGAAATATAATCCCTTAATTTATCTCCTATTTTAGCTCTACTTGAATTATAAAGTATCTCTCTATCTCTGGAATTCCCATTGTTATCTCAATTATATATATCATTTATCCTTTGTCTTACCCTGTCCAAGATAATTGAGGTTGTTTGAGGTTTTATCATATGTATGTTTATCAATATCTCTAGCCATTGTTCTATTATAATTAAACCCTATTATGCTCCTGATGGTAAAGTATAAATAACTATACTGGAACATTTCTAGGGAAATGCTACAATAAGTGTATTTTATCTGTGCATTTGTGGGTAACCTTTATTCTATATCTTTTGAGTAAATCTCGTGATCATAAATACAACCATGTCTCTAATGTCATGTTAGGGATGACAACTTAACTTAAGTGATGCTAGTAGATGTGACCCAGCCCAAGGAAAAAATAGACCGCTATTTTTGCCGCTATAGCCCGAAATAGCTTGAAAAAAATTGTGCTGCTATTTGCGTTCATGCACAATTTTGCCGCTAAAATCCGCTAATTACGGTTTATAAAACGCTAAACACTTTGGTCTTAGCTCGCTATTTAAAACATAGGACCCAGCATTTCTGCCGTTGTTGCTAGGACCTTCTATTATTAGTAATGACGTAAAAAATGCCCAACACGGCCTAGGCGGGAGGAAGCGACGCGAGGCACTTTCCTAGGCCAGAACCAGGTTGTGCCCTAGGTGCGCGAGGGGGGGGGCAGCGTGTGCACGCGCACTCGGCCTGCGCGTCCGGCGTGGGCCGACAAAGGTGAGCGTGGGTGCGGCTGGGCCCTCTGGCTGCCTGGGTTGCAGCAAGCGTTGCGAGCACACTAGGCCACGCAAGCAGGTTAGTTGGGCCACCTAGTGGAAAGAAGGCTACGACCACTTTAGATAATAAATGTTTTTTGTTTTTCATTTTTAGAAGCAATTTTAAAGCTTTTAAATGCATTTATGAAATATTCTATTATTCTCTACTCAATTTTGCAAAAGTTTAGCATATTGTTTAGGAAAATAGTAAAGAATATTACTGCTTTTGATAAAGAATATAAAAGATTTTTTCATGTTTCCACTTATTTGAACCAATCTGAGAATTTTAAATTTGAGATGGAATTTTTTAGTTAATGGTTGAATTATAATATTATCATCTTCTAACTAGCATTGTTAAAAATGATAGTGTGATTTTATTATTATGATTATGCATTAATTCTATTTATGTCCAACGATGATGTAGAATTTATATATATAATTAGTTGTATGTTTTAATTTTGACCAACGTTGGAACTAAGGCATGCAATTATTATTATTATTATTATTATTATTATTATTATTATTATTATTGTTCTGACTCTATATGAATTGTGAATTATGATTTTAGATGGATACTCTTTGATGGCTTACATAAATGAGATCCCAATCCTCAAAGGTGACAACTATGTTGAACGGAAGAAAAAGGTGGACCTAGCCTTTATTTTGGTTGAGGTGGAGTGGGTAGACACCACACTGCTTCCCACTGAGCCTATTGTATTGGTGTGAGCGGATGATGAGTCTAATGCTACATGGCTGACAAGAGAGCGGGACTTTGCTCCCGTAAGGATGGTATATGACCTTGAGCATACAAAATGGTTCCATGCTTACAAGAAGTGTGTGGTAGTGATAAAAGATAGGATTAAGCCTACAATAGTGGGCTCGATCCCTAAAGAGTTAGTTTACTGACTCTTCAAAGACTTATGCTACCTAGCGGGTAAAGTAGCTAGTGATAAAGTCGAATCAGATAGCACATACTAAGGATGAGGAACTTGGCTTTTAAGTCAAACCAATGGATCTGGCACGCAAGGATGAATTCCTTATCCATTTGATTTTTGCTTCGTTGCTCAAAGAGTTTGATACTTTTGTTCTTAATTACAATGTACAGCTTGAGAAATAAGAATTATAAAAGCTTATTATTATGTGTGTGTAAGAGGAGGAGAGGATAAAGGATTCACTTGGTGGTTCCATAAACTATGTGAAAGGTAATAAAAAGAGCTTTCATCTAAACTCCTCTAAAGGAAAAGCTCCTATACAGCCTCAACAACCCAGATTTCAAGTGGAGAAAGAACAGTGCATGCATTGCAAGAAGACATGACATTATAAGTAGGATTTCCCTAATTTCTTGAAGATAATAATGCAAAAGAAAGGTGGAAACATTATTACATTTATAAATGAATCAATGTATGTATAGTATTCAAAATCTACTTGGTGGATTGACTCCGGTGCAACTAAGCAGATGTTGAAGTTGTTGGTGACCTTTCTCTAGTGCTAACTAATAGTTTCACGCTTATAGTCAGAAATGTTCTTTATGTACCCTCTTTACAGAGGAATTTGATTAGTGTCTCATGCTTGAACAATGATGGATATGATTGTCATTTTGGAAATGGTAGATGTAAGGTAGCATTTAATAATACATGTGTTGGTGATGCTATCTTACAAAATGAGCTTTATTTGTTATCATTATGTGATGATGTGAATGTTTTGTGCAACAATGTATCATCGTCAATGAAAGAAAACTAAAAACGAAATAGAACACAAAATGCATCGTCAAAATTTTGGTATTTTCATTTAGGCCATATTTCGACGGGGGAATATAAAGACTAGTTAAAAATGAAATTATTCCTCCATTATCAATTCCTACAAAGCATTTAAAGAAAATATATAAATAAAATCAAGAAAGATGTCAAACGAAGCGCTGAAATTTTAGAGAATCCACATAGACATATGTGGTCCTTTTCCTGTGAAGAGCGGATTGTTATGACTCGTTTATAATGTTCAAATATGATTAGTCTCATTATGGTTACATTTATCCAATTAAAGAAAGAACATAAACGTTGGATAAATTTAAAATATTTAGGGAAAATTAGCTCCTGGACACTAAAAGTGACCACCCTTTGTTGTTAGACACCTAAAGTGGAGCAATTTGCTAGAGGATACTATGGTTCTTAGTAAATTTACTGGTGGACATCATTTCCAATAAAATCTTATAATAAAATAGATACAAAATTATATAAGTGCCCAAAAATTGTACTATAAATTTTTTCTATGCTCTACATGATGAGAACTATACGGTAAAAATGTTGTTTTGCACTAAAATAATTTTTAAAGCTGATGATGAAAACCAACATAATTTAAAGATAAACATAGTTTGATCCAATCATGGGGGGAGTACTACGGTTGGCATATGCCATATGGACATATTCCTAGACCTTTTGCAAGGTTCTTACAGGAACATGACATAGTAGCCTAGTATTCCACACTAGGCAAACCGCAATAGAATAGAGTTGCTGAAAGACGTAACCATACCCTAATGGATATGATAAGTTACTCCACTTTTCCATTTAGCCTATGGATGGAGGCATTAAAAACCGTCATTCACATCCTCAATAGAGTACCAAGTAAATCAGTGACCAAAACACTGTATGAGTTATGGATCGGAAGAGTGCCCTCACTAAACCACTTACGTGTGTGTGGGAGTCCTGCAGAGGCTTAAGAGTTTAACCCAAACATTGGGAAATTAGATCCCCAAATAGTAAGTTGCTATTTGATTGGCTATCTTGAAAAGTCAAAAGATTTTCGTTTCTACTATCCTGACAGATATAGAAAGTTTGTAGAAACAAGACACATTGTCTTCCTAGAGAATGAGATGATAAGGGGGAGCATGGTAGCTCGAGAGATTGATTTTGAGGAGAAGAGGGTGTTTGTGCCCACTCCGATGATTTAGGAGCCATTTTTCTCACTACCTATTGTTGCTACACGCCTACACCCACAATGCAAGACGTTGTGGTGCTAGCACCTATTATTATTCCTCTTGTGGCAACAATGAATGACAATGTGGAACATGTCCTTCAGGATCCTATAGAACCAATTGCCACAGAAGAAGAGCAAAAACAACAGCCTCAAACGGAAAATGTGCCAAATGTGGAGGCCCCTAGAAGGTCTCAAAGAGTCAGAAGATGAGCTATACTCATTGATTATAAGGTTTATAACACTGAAGTATTTCAAATGGAGGATGATCCCAACTTATTTGAATAAGCCATGAGAAGCGATCAATCATCAAAGTGGCTTGAGGCCTTGGAAGATGAAATGAAATCCATGAATACCAATAAAGTTTGGGACATGTAAATAATTCCTAAAGGAGCTAAAATGGTAGGTTGTAAATGGGACTACAAAACAAAACATGACTCCCAAGGGAATATAGAAAGATACAAAGCGTGACTTATGGCAAAAGACTTTATGCAAAGAGAAGGAATTGATTACAATGAGGCCTTTTCTCTAGTCTCATGTAAGGATTCCTTCAGAATCATAATGGCCTTAGTGGCACATTATGACTTAGAATTGCATCAAATAGATATGAAGACAACATTTTTTAATGGGGATTTGGAGGAAAGCGTTGACTTGACACAACCAAAAACTTTTGTTGTGGATGGAAAAGAACAAATGGGATTTTGTTTAATGGAATCCATTTATGGATTAAATCAAGCTTAAAATAGTGTTACTTAAAGTTTGATAAAACAATAAGGAATTTGGGGTTTAAAGAAAATATAGAGGATAATTCTATATATGCAAAGTTTAAGAATGGGAAGTATATCTTCCTTATCCTGTATGTAGATGATATCTTGCTTGCTAGTAGTGATGTCAGTCTACTACTTGAAATGAAGAAGTTTTTATCCTCAAGGTTTGATATGAAAGATCTTGGTGAAGCTTCATTCATTCTAAGGATCGAGAATCATCAAAATAGAAGTAAAGGGGTATTAGGACTATCACAAAACGCATACATAGAAATGATCCTAAAGAAATTATGCATACACAAATGTAGTCCCTCACCTGCTCCTATAGTCAAGAGAAGCATGTATGGGGATCTTCAATGCCCTAGGAACTAGTATGACCTAAATCATATGAAAGCGGTTCTAAATGCTTCAGCTGTTGGAAGCTTGTAGTATGCTCAAGTGTATACGTGCTCTGACATAGCATTTGCTATCGGGTTGCTTGGTAGATTTCAATGTAATCCAAGACTAGGACACTGAAAATTAGTAAAGAAAGTCTTCTATTATTTGCAAGGAACAAAAGGCCTCGTGTTGACATATAGAAGATCCGATTCACTTTAGGTTGTGGGGTACTCGGATTCTGATTTTGCAGGAGATGATAGAAAATCCATGTCAAGATATGTATTCACTATCGCAGAAGGAGCTATATCATGGAAAAGCTCAAAGCAAACCATGACTACATCGTCCACAGTGTATTCTAAGTTTGTAGCATGTTATAAGGCAATGGGGTAGGTGAAGTGGCTAAAGAAGTTCATACCCGATTGTAAGGTCCTAGATGGCTAGAGCGGGGGTGAATAGCCTAATAAAATTTCTACAAGTCTCTAGAGAAAATGTTAGATAATAATTAAGCGAAGCCTTTTGGTTTAGCTCTACTAAAAGATGCCAGCCACATATCCAAGCAATTCTAGTAGTGTAAGAGTATCAATACATAAAACAACAACAAGACTATGATACTCAAGCTAGCTAGTAAATATAAGAACAAGATATACTAGCTAACTAACTAATTACCACTACACAAGATATGTATAGAATGAAGTAAATACTAGAGATTGATAAGTTATACAAATACCTTGTAAGGAGAGTGAATCAATCACAATATGGAATCCAAATAAACCAAGGAGACAATGATTAACAATGTATTTTTTCCCGAGGTTCACTTGTTTGCCAACAAGAGAATCCCCATTGTGTCGACCACTCACTTAGTGATTCAGTGGCTAATAGGCGATCACGAGCCTAGCCCACTACTCGGGCGCCACAAGAATCGACCCACAAATGTGGGTAACTCAATGACACGAGCAATCCACTAGACTTACCCTTTGGCCCTCCACCGAGGTGGGTACAAGCCCTCTAACAATCTCTGGAAACGGCCATGAATTATCACCAACTCGTGCTGAAGTTCCTCCACTGCTCCAAGCCATCTAGGTGTTGGCAAACACCAAGAATAACAAGAAACCGCATCAACAGGGAACACCAAGTGCCACTAGATGCAATCTCACAAGCAAATGCACTTAGATGCAGTCAGTCTCTCTTGAAATGATCAATCTATCATAGAGATTAGTGGGAGAGGTTTCCTATAGCTCACAAGTGTTATACAATGATCAAAGTGTGCAAGAGGGTGAGCTAGAGCCAGCCAAACAAGTATATATAGGTCCCTCAAAAGCACTAGTCGTTATGCCTTTTTCTATGCGTCTGGACGAACCTTCGGACCATAACATCGGGGCGTCTAGACTAATTCACACGGGTCCGGAGCCACCTACGAAGAAACTGCTGCATGACATGTGTCCTTAGTTCGAACTCAAATGTTGGCACGCACTGCATAGCGTATCTGGATGCATGTCCGGATCCATGTCCAGACCAAAAATCATAGCGTCTGGAGCTATGCAGAGAGGTTCCAGAGAGGGTTTAAGACTCCGGACTGAGACATCTGGACCAAAGTCCATGCGTCTGGAGCTGTACAGAGAGGTTCTAGAGAGGGTTTTAAGCCTCCGGATGGTGTCCGGACTGAGACGTCCAGACCAAAATCCATGCGTCTGGAGCTATACAAAGAGCTCCAAGAACGTGTCCAAGTCTTCGGCCAACGTCTGGACCAGGTGTCCGTACCAAAGTCCAAGCGTCCAGAGCTACAGACTCAAAATAGTGACGGCTAGCGTTTGGTTCCGGACACAACCCAATTGGTCCGGACAACAAGTCACGTAGTGTCTGGAGCCTATTTTTCAGCACAAACTATCTCTAAGCTTCTCCCCATGTTTCCATGTGCTAACACGAAGTGTTCCATCACTTGTGCATGTGTGTTAGCATTTTCCAAAGTATTTTCAAGGGATTAGTTAGCTCACTAGGTACTAATGCACATGCATATATGATCTCACCTAGTGGCACTTTGATAACCGCAATCACATACATTTTTCCCTTCTTAATAGTACGACTATCAATCCTAAATGTGATCACACTCTCTATAGTATCTTGATCACTAAATCAAAAATGGCTTCTATATTTATACCTTTGCCTTGAACCCATTTTTGTTTTTCTCTTTCTTCTTTTCCATTTGTGGAGCACTTGATCAACATCCATCATGATCACTTACTTAGCTCCATCACTTGAGTTGGAATACCCTAGCTTAACTACATATTTAGCCATAGAGTTAGTCCAATAGGTTTCATCAATTAACTAAAATCAAACTTGGGCTTTCACCGTTTTGAAGGTGGTTAACGACATTAATAGACAACTAAAGTTATACTTCGATAATGATCTAGCAGTATAGTATGCTCACAACAAAAGTCAAGTGGTGCTAGCGAACATATTGACATAAAGCACTATATCGTGAAAGATAAAGTCTGTGATCATGTTATATGTTTTGAGCATATAAGTATCATAAAGGTGCTCACAGATCCACTCACAAAAGACTTACCACCCAACATGCCTAGAGAACATGTAGCCAGCATGGGTTTAAGGGAAATCCTATGATTCCTGGACAATATAAAAGGCCCTACATTTAAAGATTCTATTTTAGATCAGAGAGGTGTATTGCAACTATTAAAATCTATCGGCAATTGATCCTGACGATGAAATATGCTCTATATGCTAATCTTTGATGGAATGCAAAAAGAGTAAATGTTAATAAAGTTTGAAAGTATAAGGTGAGTTCAAGGGGGAGAATGTTGGATTGTTATCCCAGCCACTTGGCCCAACGACCATATGGGCCCCTGATCGAGGACGCCCAACCCTACATGGTTTATGGCCTCGTCATCCTACGCTATACAAAGAGGTGGGGGGTCGGCGGCTTTGTTTGTGAGGTTCAACGTGAAGCGTACTCCTTCCATGGATAAACCCTGGACCCGATCTAGAAAGGGACGTGCAGCCAGTGATGGGAAATCACCCCAGCCACGCTGTCCATGCTTCCCAACTTAGACTACTTCATCAGACGTCCTATCGCTACATCAATCGTCAATACCCATGTGCTGCCTCCATCAACGAACCAGCAATGGCCAGATCATCCTCCATGCTCCCTCTGACGGTCTGTAACCTTCACCCTCTCTCTCGGATCTCTCTTCTCGTTTGTCAGCAAATGGAAAGAACCCCGTTAAATCCTTGACCTAGAGATCCTGAGGATCTTTCACTTAGATCAAAGAAGACCCAGAGCTAGCCACTAGTAACAGGGCCCAAATAAATCTCTCACTCTCTCTTTGGTAGAGATGCTACAGCTGTAACCGCTTCTAGCAGAAGCGAACGGCCCAATTTGGAGAGGCTCGAAGTTTTGTCTTAGCGTTACTCTAATGTTTCTTTTGTCTATTCATTTCTAGAGTAATGATATTAATACCCGTGTGGATCTCGTAAATTGAAATCAATATCTAGAAGTGTTTCTCATTTTATTATTAGATTATTTTCTGATTTCTCTTGATTCCTGAAAACCAGCTAATAGTTTTGCTCGTTTGGAAACTATGAAAAACAGGACGCTAGTAGATTGGGTTCATCCGAAGAATTTATTCCCATCATCTCATTTCACTCAAGATGAGAATGGGTCGGGTCGACTTATTGGGTATTTGACCCGACCCACAAAAATAAGGCCGATGGGTCATAGGAGCCGACCTCAAAATCTAAAATGGGTCAATAGAGTCGGAATCTATTGACCCAATGGGTAATATGGGTCGACCCAATCATCTCATATATATATATATATATATATATATATATATATATATATATATATATATTTAATATTTTTCTTAATTTATTGGTCTTCTTTATTTTCAAAATAAACATGATTGGTTATAATTTATAAACACAAGGAATATCAATATATCATAGTATTTTTAAAGTGAAAATAGATCACCGTGGAAGAAGAAGATCGTCTCTTATTCACACATGCAAATGTGACAGTGGTTGTTGCTTTGACGGCCGTGTAGTACCAAGCATGCATCTGCAGATTGTATCGAATCATGCCCATCAGCCCATGCATCGTCGGTTCTGGAGCTTGGTCCTCGGTTCCCAACTTCCCATGGATCCTAGAACGTTTCACGTACAGACCTCATCCAGTTTGATGACCCTCTTTTTCTTGCACATTACACATAGGAGCGGTGCTAATCACTAGTAGAAAATACGTCTTTACTGGCGCCCCTCCAAAACACACCACAGATGGTTTTGGGTTTCACGCCACCTGTAGTGTGTTTTGGCCCAGAACCGCCTGTGGAGAATGATTACCACTGCTAGCCGCCAGTGTAAATAGCCCCATTTACACCGCCAGTGGTAATAATTCTCCATAGGCGGTTGGCATAACTCAACCGCCAGTGTAAATGGGGCTATTTACACTGGCGGTTGGCTTATGCCGACCACCTGTAGTACATTCTGCCTATATATACCACCCTCCTGACCTCCACTCTCTTCTTCCTCCCGACCAGCTACAGTTCTAGCCGTCACCTTCCATTGGAGGCGATTTTGGTGGTCCAAAATTTTCAAAATATAAGGGGAGAGGTTTTGATCTTCATTTCTTGGAAGAAGGTTGTTAAAAAATGTTAGTTTATGTCCCTTTTGCCTCATTTAGCTCATATTTGCTCAATTTGAGCCACATTTTGGATCTAGGGTTTCACCATGAGTGAGAGAGAAGAATACCTAGGTTATTTTCTTTGTTTATTCATGTGAGGTTGATTAAATTAATTATATAATATATCTCTTCTCTCCATTTTCATGTTTGCTTTTTAATTTAGTTCATGCTATATATATTTACTTGTTTTCATGAATCATTGTTGTGTTAAATAGAATTTATGTATAGAGGGAAGGGAAGTTTAGTTTTTTTGTTAGTTTTTTTAATTATTCTACTTAGGTTTTGTATTATGCTTTCTTATTTCTTAATTTATTTCATCCACTATATGCACTTATGTTTCATTAATTTTGTGTTTTTAATAATGATACTTATATTTTTTAATTTAATTATGATACTTAGATTTTTTTACTTTAATAACTAGCTAAATAATCCCTAGACCCTAACTAATAATCAGTAGGTAAATCATAAATCCATAGCTAAATTAATCCAGTGACGACCCTAGCTAATAATCTCTAGCTAAACCCTAGCTATTACACTCTAAACCCGAGGTAAATCCTCTCTAAACTTCATTTACACAGACAAGGGGGCATTTTGATTTGAGGACTGTTGGAAGGAGGTGATTTTGGAGAGCCACATTTATCAAAATACAAGGGAGAGGTTTTGATCTTCATTTCTTGGATGGAGATTACTAAGAAAGGTTAGTTTTAATCCATTTTCTTCAATTCGGGTTGATTAAAATGGTTACATAATATTTGTCGTCTCTCCCATTTGAAAGTCAGGTATTGATCGATGGAGAGGTCATTCTGGATGTATAAGTTATCAAGGCTAGATGAATCATACATACCTGAAGTTCATAAGTTTATTGATGCCACTAAGAACCATACTTGGAGAACAAAGAAGACGCACATACATTGTCCATGCATGGACTGTGGAATGTTGTTGTATTTGATGACCATCAACAAATCTTTTCTCATCTTGTCCGCCGAGGATTTATGAAGGATTACTTGATTTGGAAAAAGCATGGAGAGGGTACCTCTGTGCCTTATAAAACTATTAGTCGTGCAAATATCGACGCCGATGGTCCAGATATGCTTGTTGACGGTGGGTTTCAGTTAGTACACGAGACACAACAACCTATCACTGATGGTCCTGATCATGGTTTTGCTGGAGGAATTGAAGGCGTCGGAACCGATGTGATGCAAAATAATATGGCTGCAGAAGATGCATAATTCCTAGAGGCAATGTTGCGTCGTCATGAAGAAGATCCATCAATGTTCTTCAAGAAAGGTATGGAGGCCCTAATGAAGGCAGCAAAAGATCCTTTGTACGATGAGTCTAAGGGTTGCACCAAAGAGTTCACGACCTTGCGTTCGGTGCTACAGTTGTTGGTATGCAAAGCTAGGTTTGGTATTTCTGATGCTAGCTTTGATGTATTCTTGAGTATTATCACAGACATGCTTCCAAAGGAAAACAAATCAGTCCACTCACGATGGGTGTTGAGAAGATCCATGCTTTTAGAAATCACTGTATCCTATATCAAGGTGACGATTGAAGGACATGGAGAGCTGTCCAAAGTATAATGCAAGTAGGTACAAAATGAATAAAGACTACAAGGAGGAACACTGTGCTACCTTGGTGTGTAAAGAAAAGAAGCGAAATAAGACCCAACGGAGTTCAAAACTCACGAGCAAAGAAAACGACGAAGTAGACTATTATGCGCAGAAAAAGATTCCTGCTTTGGTGATATGGTACCTGCCTGTGGTCGATCGACTAAGGTGTTTGTTTGCTAACCCAAAGGATTCCAAACTTATGAGCTGGCATGCTTCTAATGAGCACATCAAAGATGATGGGAAGCTTTGGCACCCAGCTGATGGCAAGCAGTGGATGGATTTCAATAACAACCACGAAGACTTTGCAAAGGAACCAAGAAATGTTAGGTTTGCACTGAGTACTGATGGAATGAATCCATTTGCTGAGAGGAGCAGCACGCACAACACATGGCCGGTCATCCTCACCATCTATAACTTTCTTCCATGGTTGATGCAGAAGCGAAAGTACCTCATGCTAACCATCCTTATCTCTGGACCTACACAGCCTGGAGTTGACATGGATGTATTCTTGGAGCCCTTAATGGAAGACATGAAGATATTATGGGAAATAGGTGTTAAAATGTGGGACGAGTATCACAAAGAATCATTCATGTTGAGAGCAATTATCTTTGTTACCATCAACGATTACCCTGCTCTTTTCACATTATCAGGGCAGTTCAAGGGAAAGGTTGGTTGTGTGGTATGCATAGATGAAACCGCTCATGTGTCCCTTACTACATCTAAGAAGATAGTGTACATGAGGCACAGACGATTCTTATCGAAAGGACATAGGTACCGCCAGAAGAAGATGGATAAGTACTTCGACAATAATGTTGAACTCCAGTCTACTGCCCCACTAGGTAACAGTAAAGGCAAAAGAGTTTTCAACCTAGTCAAGAACCTTAAATTTGTTTTCGGGAAGAAGACAACAGATGGAAAACCAAGAAAGAATGTCAAACCAACTCCAGGGGCTACATTCAAGAAGAAATCTATTTTCTTCGAGTATTTGTTATAATGGCCTGATTTAGGCATACGCCATGCGATCGATGGTATGCACGTTCAGAAGAACGTGTTTGAAAGCTTAATTGGAACCTTGCTAGACATAAAGGGCAAGACAAAGGAAGGACTAAAGTCACGCCTGGACATGGTACAGTTAGACATAAAAAAAGAACACCCTGTTCTTCAAGAAAATGGGAAGTATCATCTCCGGGCAGCAAGCTACAACCTCAGCAATGATGAGAAACATTTGATGTGTGTGTGGTTGAAGAATCTGAAGGTCTCATCTGGATTCTGCTCTAACATACGAAGTATTGTGTCAATGAAAGACCTTGCACTCACGAACTACAACTCACATGATTGTCATACCATGCTGACTACTTTCCTCCCTATTGCCATCAGGGCTATAAATCCAGTATGGATAAAGGTTGCAGTCACACGGTTGTGCTACTTCTTCAACAGGATCTCACAGAAGGTGATCGACCATGATGAGTTGACATCTCTTAAGGAATTTGCAGCGGAGACAATGTCACAGTTCGAGATGTGTTTTCCTCTAGTATTCTTCGATATTATGGTTCACCTTGTGGTGCACTTGGTTCCACAGATAGAGGCACTGGGTCCCATGTATTTGCATGAGATGTGGACGTATGAGCATTTCATGTCAACACTTAATGGCTATGTATCAACTCGTGCTCGTCCTAAGGCGTCCATGGTAGAGGGGTACTTAACTAAAGAGGCAATTGAGTCTGGTGGTACATTCTGCAACAACGTCCTAAAAGACCAGGATGCAATAGGTTTGCCTCCGTCAAGACATGATGGTAGGCTGAATGGAAGAGGAAGGATGAGAAAGAAATCATTAGTCCCGCAAGATTACAATTCAGTCCTCGAGGCACATCACAGCATCCTACATCAACTCTCGATAATGGAGCCTTTCATCGAGCAACATATTGATGAGCTTCGCAAACATAATCATGGTCACATAGATGATTGGTTAATGAAGGAACACAAGAATAAGTTCACCTCATGGCTAATGGAGCTTGACATTCCAGAGGGGGAAACAATTGAGAAACGCACCATCAAGGTGTTGGCTTCTGGACCATCACGCTAGGTGACAACATGACAAAGCTATGACATTAGTGGCTTCACATTTTGTACCAAGTCCAAGGACCAAAAGAGAATTGCATAAAATAGTAGAGTTCGATGCGATGCCTTAGACTCTGAAACTGGTGATGAAACTATATACTTTGGCTTCGTTGACGACATATGGGAACTAGACTATGATACATTTCAGATCCCTATGTTTAAATGCCAATGGGTTGAAGACAAACATGTCACAGTGGACAACTATGGGGTCAGAGTTCTTGATCTAAGTAAAGTAGGCTACAAAGATGATTCGTGGATAATGGCTAACCGTGCTGCACAAGTCTTCTATGCTGAACAGATCCTTTGTCCTAATGAGAAGAAAAGTACCGACAAGCCGAAGCATGTAGTTATTCCTGGAAAGCAACAAGCTATAGGGGTTGATGGTGTATCTGACCTGGATGAATTTAATGAGTTCAGCAACATGTGTCTCTTTGTAGATGACCATCCAGTAAAAATAAGGAGTGTTGAGCAAAGCATCCCACAGAAATCGCTACCTTAGGTGCGCCACGATGGACAAGGAAGAACAATATAGCTGCCAAGATTATTTTTGTTATTTGCCATGTAATTCACTTTTTTTATTTATGTTTTTATATGTGAGGCCCTATTTTTGTTTCTACGTGTGAGACTCTATGCTTATTTCACATAAATGCAATCTATTTCTATGATGAACCCTATGCGCTAAACCCGAATGAACACTAGCTACTCCATATGATTTTTGGAACAGTATTTCTCAAGATATGATTTTTCGAACTTATGTGTGGGTCATTATAAATATAGATATATAAAAGTATCTCAAACCTGTCATTTCATATTTTTAACATGTATATCTTGTCAAGACAAACACTAGAAAATTTAATTTACAATTTTTGGAACAGTAGATCTCAAGATATGATTTTTTAAACATTTTTAAATTATTTTTGAAAATTGATTTCTACATGCGGTTGGCATTGCCAACCACCAGTAGAAATCGGCTCAGTATTTATATCCCGCACGCTCGCCCAAAATTTTCTAAGTCCGAAGGTGCCATTCCATTAGAAACCACGCCGTCTGGCTGCCGAATTTCTCCACGAGCGCCGCCCTCTCACCGGCAATCTTCATCGTAGTTCTTCGTGCTTGCCGAGGTAAGTGTCGTTCCCTCTCTTACTCTCCCTCCCTGTGGCGGCGTAGCTAGCGGCGGCGGCAGTTGCGCGCGGGGGCGCCTCTGGCTGCGACGCGCCGGCGGGGGCTGTGGCGGTGGCGCGTGGTGGTGCTTGGCACGGTAGTGGTGGCGCGGCGCCGTGCGCAGCGGCGGGGCACAGCTGCGGTGGCGGTGCGGGAGTGGTGGCGCCGCGGGGCGGTGTTGGCGGTGGTGGCGCCGTGGGGCGCAGCGGCGTTGGGCGGTGCCCGAGTAATTGGGCCGGCCTGCAATCCCGTGTGTGTGTGTGTATATATATATATATAAGTTCTTTATGCATGTCTCAAAAGCAAATGTATATGTTTATATCTTTATGCTTGTATATGTCTTAAAAATAAATGCTTGTATATCTTTATATGTAAATGTATATGTGTGTCTAATCAAAAGCAATAATGCATATCTCATATAAAAAAAGAAAAATAGAAAAATTCTTTGACTATAAAAGACATTTGATTATAAATGCTTTGACTATAAATATAAAGCAATAGTGTAAAAAAGACATTTGATTATAAATGCTTTGACTATAAATAGAAAAATGCTTTGACATATGTATATGTATATCATTATAATACCTTGTAAGTATCTGTAATAGAAAAATGAAAAAGGCATCTTGTATATATGCGTATGTCTCCATTCAAGTTTGTTATAAAACTATCCTATGTAATTAATCCAATGATTCTAAAACTGTACTTATAGAAATGCTTATATATATTTAAATATATACTTATATAAATGCTTATCGTTTATTAGATAAATGATTATATAAATGCTTCCAATATATATGTATGCTTTGATTATAATAACTTATATATGCCTCCAATACATATAAGCCATATATATAATCTATAAATGTCTATCCTTTATTAGATTTTCACGATGACATATCCAAGCGGAGACCAAGCACAAGGGCCCGTTCACACGGAACAGGCCCACGGGTCCGACCCCACGGAGCAACTATAAGATACTGACCAAACAGAGCAAGGCGTGGGGTCGTCCGACCCCACGGAGCAAGTACAAGATACCCATGAAACGGGGCAAGGTCTGGGGTCGTCCGACCCCATGGAGGAAGAAGAAGGGAACCAATCAACTTCGAGTGATGACTTCGAGCGTCCCAAAGTGAGGAAGGATCGAGAACAAGTTGAACGTGAAATACACCATGACCCTGATTATGATCAAGAAGCCAAGGAGGTAATTATATGGTGCCTATTATTATATGATTTCATGTTTCTATTTAATTAGATGTCTACATATAAACCATCACCATTAAACTCACAATGTCTATATTCAGAGGGCATTGACTCAAATGGAAGAGTTAATCTCGCAACATGCCGCGGAACGTGCCGAAGATGCACCCGAACCGACCACGACGAGGAGCACTGAGAGATCAAGGAAAAGGAAGCGGAGCGATGCCAAACAAGGCGAGAGAGGATTGAACAAGTTTTCAGATGACGTATATGCCATCTTAGAAGTCAGCCCGACCAGACAGCCCACAGCTCCTCTGGAGGCCCTATCCAAGTACCGGAACGCAATTGGCTTCTGTGTTAGGGACTTTCTTGACATCACTAAGAAGCACTAGGCCAATGTGTCGGAGGATGACAAGACAAGAATTTGGAATAAAATGAAGACGAGGTTCCAGTTTCTTCGAGCCATACCAGAGGCACTGATAAAGGACTATACATTGAAGCAGTGTGCGATCAGTTTCCAAAACTGGAGATCAGATTTGAATACCAAGTTTGCCAAGAAAGGGTTGGACCCTACAACAAAGTACAAGATTTACAAATGGCAGTGGGAGGTCTTTTTAGAGAAGAGGAAAGAGAAAGACTTCGTAGCTATTAGCAAAGACAATTCCGCTCTCGCAAAGAAGAATAAGTACCACCACCGTCTAGGCACAGGTGGTTATCAGCGTCAGACTCCCAAATGGCAAGCCGAAAAGGCTGCGAAGAAAGCAAAAGGGTTGCCAGCACTGTCCGAACAAGTTGGTGAAAGGTCCGCGAATTGGATTAGGGCTCGGAAAGCAAAGGAAACCGACAGCGGTTTGTCCTTTGATGACCCTCAGGTTGAAGAAGGAGCAAAAATATCTTTGCGGTGGCAGCCATGCAACAGGAAGGCAAATTCAAGCCACGAAGAGAGAGGGACATCCTTAGCAAGGGCCTGGGTAACCCTAAGCATCCTGGACGTGTTCGAGGAGTGTAATCCAAAGAAGGATGGAAGGAGGGATTCTGCCCTCAGTGGGAAGACGAGTATAGGAAACGTGATCGATACAAGGAAGAAATGGATAGCTATTGGAAGGAGGAGGCTAAGAAAGAGTTCACAGAGTTTATGCAGAAATTGCAAGATGATTCTCCTGTTGAGTTGATGCAGAAACTAGCGAGTGTGGTCATGTCAAATCAACAAATGAGCACTCAGGCACCCCAGATGCAGCTAGTCCCAGTGGTGTCCCAGCAGACCGTTGCCGAGGTACCAAGCAGTGTAGCGTCTACCGGGAATAAGGTTCAATATCCGGTTGACGACATTGTTACTCCAGTGGCTTGCTCCCTAGTCATAAGATATGGCATTAACAATCATCGTACAAGGGAAGTAGCCACGGGCAAAGCAATCTCAGGACGCAAGTACCACGGTGCTGACATTCCTGAAGACTGCTACAGAGTAGAAGTATCGACCATGGTCCAAAGATATGAGGACGAGATTTTAAACATCCCCGGTCCCGAGGACATTGAGAAACTCGGACATGCCATAAACAATTTCATTCTTTGGCCTCGGCGGGACGTCCAGCTAAGGGAGCCGCCACCGTCCTCGCAAGAGATTGCAGTTGAGGAGTCATCAGGACTGACTGATCCTCTTCCGAACCCACCACCATCACCAATCCATTCTCATTGGAGCCCACCTTGGTCACCTCCACCACCTCCATCACCTTCGCAACCTCCGTCACCTCCACCACAGTCATCACCTCCGCCACAGTCATCTGGACCACAAACATCACCTCCATCGCCTCCACAACAAAAATCCACAGCTTTCCCACAACCAAAAAATCCTAAACAAACACCAGATCCACCAGCGCCACCAAAGAAGAAGTTTCCGGTGCCCAAGTTGATTTCCCATTTGAGCCAAAGAAGAAAACAGCTGGCACGACCAGATTTTTGAAAGGGTTAGGGAAAAAACACACTAGTGAAGTCCTCGAGTTGTCTGAGCTCACGAAGTCAACGCAGCCGGTGCCTAAGGTAATTCCCTGCAAAATCAAGGTGCCAACTTGGGAAGACTACAAGTCTGTGCCTAAAAACTATGTGGTGGGAAAGCCTCTACTGAGCTGGGAAAACTCCAAAAGGTTCTAACCAATGTAAAAAGGCTGCATGACTGGTACATGAGAGCCTCTACTGCTGGCATTCATGCCATCAACGTGTCTATACCACATAAGGCATTTCAAAGTGAGCATAATCTGTGCGTGATTAGCTTTGAAGACCTTTGGTTGATGATGACCTCGAGAGACTAGACGTACAGATCATAACGACGTTTGCATTGTAAGTGTTACATAGTTTCACATGCATTGTAGTTGCATAAATGTTCAATGTGACATGCATTGAAGTTGCAAATGTTCAATATCTGACATGCATGTGCCTTGTAGAATGCTATTTGATGAGCAGGAGCAGAGTTATGGTCAGGATATCGATTATTGTACCGAGGAGAGGATTGTTTATCTGAACCCAATTGATATATGCGAAGAGAGGCACACCTTCACAATCGGAGAAAACAACAACAATTTATTGGGCTTACAAGGTGAAGCACGGGCCACCAAAAAGAAAAGTTTAAAGTTTCAATTTGAAGCCAAGTATGCCTTCTACATTTTAAGGTGTATGAATAAGTATCAAGACAAGAAATCGATAGTGGCACCGTACAACTTTGGGTAAGTATATGAGTTTGGGTAGTGGCACCGTATAACTTTGGGTGATCATACTACATAATTTAAATGCACAATTTGATTCATACAGGGACCACTGGATCCGCGTCGTCATTTATCCTAGACAAGGAAGGGTGCTGGTACTAGACTCCGCAAATTATCCGTCATCAAGCTATGGACATTTCCTTGAGATGCTAGAGATGTAAGTCGAGATATATATATGCACGTATACTTTTGCATTGTAAGTGTTTTAAAGAATAATTAACATGGTGATTGTATTCGAGTTCGTAGGGCATGGTGGTTTTATAAAATGAACGGTGGAAAGCTTGTTTCGAAGGAAAAAGAAAAGGAGTCATTAGAAGTTATATATGACTGGCCGGTAAGTATGAAAACTTACTCTTATGAATACAGATCATACATGTACTTTGTGGATATACTACACGTGCGAGCATCTATAAATAATCACTTTTCTGTTTTATAGTGCCATAAGCAACTAGCAGGATCTGTCCTTTGTGGATACTACGGGTGCGAGCACATGAGAGGAGACACAGAAAACTTGAAGAAACCTTCCAAGAAGAAAGCCAAGGCGACGACCATCAACGAAAAGACATTGTACACCATAGTTGAGGACGTGTGCCTTTTCCTCATCAAACAGGTCATCTCAAGTGTAGGAAAATATCATGATTATGACAGTGAATTAGCCAAGCCCGAGTACGAAGCGCTAACAAAGGTTTATAGCCTAAAACTTACTCGGAACGGCTTTTAGAGGACATGTCCAAACTCTTGATGTATATACACCTGTAACTTTATGTGTGTGAACGTGAGACTCATGTATATAATGTGCAATAATTGTAACTTTATTGCGAGTATGGAACTTTGAAGTAATACATGTATGTATGAGATATTTAAATTACATGTTGCTATAGTTAAACACCATCCAATAGGGTTTAGTAGTTTCAATAACAATATATATGTATATATTAAATAATAATATAATATATATATATATATATATTGAAAATATAAAATATGAAAAACATTTTCACAGGCGGTTCACTAAGACAACTGTCAGTGAAAATTGGTTTCTACAGGCGGTTCTCAAACAACCGCCTGTGAAAATGGGTTCCCAACCGCCTGTATAGGCCGGTTTTATACTAGTGAATTCTTATAAAAAGAAGAAGAGCCGTGCTAATTAATGACCCATTTTTATCTCATAAAGTATTATAGTAAATAATATTTAAAATACATAATACTAAAGATATATTTGGATCGACCCGTAATATCCATTGAGTTAATGAAATTATAACACGTAAAATGAGTCGACTCATTGCCTCTATAATTGTCCTTAAAGCCATAGGACCGGGTCCAAGACCGAGGCCGGGTCGGGTCGACCGTTCCCATCTTGACATTTCACTCTTGGTAGCCTGTACCACATCTACTCGCGTAGATGACCTCCACGCCACGGACGAACGACACATGTTATCGAACAGCTCAGATTAATGCCTGCCATGCTATCTTGTCCCTTCTAGTAGACTCAGCGACGACTTCGCTACGAGCTTGGACCGCTGGATGTGGAGAGAGAGAGATCCGAACAAGGATACTCCAAGAAGACTTGCGAGTTGACTCGCCAGACATGCGTGTGGACCAATATTCAGTTGTTCGTACGTACTGTACAACAAACAGTGTTCGGAAACTGACGTCAGGGCTGAGACATGTACTAGTCTCGGTGGTCGGTCAGCTTCAAATTATTGTTCCAGTGCCTGAAACTTCACATGGCCACATGGGTGCATAACTGCTTGGAAATTTCCTGGCAGCTATAGTTGTATGAAGCCAATTGACTAATCGATTGACTTGAGACCGTCATGAGTTTGAACAGCTTTCCATCTGAACAGCTTGTTGAAACCTCCCCTGAATTCACAGTTCACACCGTGTAACAACACTAGCTGTTTGTAATTCTTTTTTTTTATTATATAGGAGGTGTTATAACTTCGACACGAGGGTTAACCATATCTGTCACTTCGGAGACATCCGTTAAAACTGGAACGATGTCTAGCCCAGTATCCAGGTAGTATAGCATATTTTTCATGTGAGTGATGACACTAAAGCTTGACATAATCTCAACTCCAAAATAGACATTTGGGGACAGCAATATAGATCAATTAACAATCCTTTTCAATTTGTCGATAAAACATCAACAACCACACACTCACAAACACCTGTTCGTTTGGCAGGATTATGCACTATTCTGGCAGGATTATTCACTGCTGGCTGATTTCTTGTGAGAGAAAAACACTGTTCCGGCTGGATTTAAGCCGGCTGAAAGCCAAACGAACAGGCTGAAAGTTTTTTTTTACATCAAACTAACAAGCAAGTTCCAAAAGGAGGCTCCAGTTCACCAGTCACATTTGGCCATCGCTGACAGGATCAATGCACTACTTACTCGGGGTAACACTTTCTTCTTATTATCATTAGTTTCGTCGATCCAAAAAGGTAAGCGATAAAGCCAATACTATTGACAAGTTTCTAAAGGCTCCTGCAATTGGGCGTATTGACGTGTCCTTTGGGCTGTGCATTGTACCTACTGTGTGGACCAAAAGCAGAGCACGAGCAGTGGAAGACTTGTGACTTGAGACGCAGTGCAGTGATTGCACATGCATAGAACCGTTTGGTGTGGACTCTGTAGCACAAACACCTCTCCCAATCCTACTATAAATGGAGCCTGGTAGCATCACAGACACCGTTCCATGCCACAGGCAACAGACCCCGAACAGAAAGAAGAGCAGAATGGCACAGTCGCTTCTCCTCCCTGCCCTTGCCCTTGCTGTGGTTCTGCTCCTCCTTGTCCAAGCGCAAGGTAACCAACACCCCACGCACACGCAGCTTCTGTGATGGAATGGAACCCTCTCAATTCTTGACCCATGGCGCTCGTCTCGGGTCGTGCGTGCAGGAGCGCGGCCGGCGGCGTTGAACCCCCCGAAGCCAAGCAAGTGCGCGGCGTCGAGCGTGACGGTGTCGCAGTCCAACACGGGCGACAAGTCCGGGTACGACCCGGTGTTCGAGGTGACGGTGCGCAACACGTGCCGCTGCGCCGTCCGCGCCGTCTACCTCCGCTCCGAGGGCTTCGCTAGCTCCGTCGCCGTCGACCCGCGCCTGTTCCGCCGTGACGGCCGCGACTACATCGTCGGCGACGGACGCCGGATCGAGGCCGCCACCGAGGTGCGCTTCCGCTACGCCTGGGACCGCGCCTTCCGGATGACCACCGCCACCGTGCACGACGACTGCTCCTGAGTTCCATTCCGAGTCGTCGTCCAGATTCGATCATCCATGGCCGGCCTAGAGCTGCCCAATTTGGCTGCCTTGCCTACGAGGTTACCTTAGTACCTGCGCTGTGCAGACGAGCCTTCACCGAGTGAAGTGCAGTAGATCCTGTTTCCTGTAACGAGAGAGAGAGAGCCTTTGCTTTTTTTGCGGTCCTTGATGAAAGGGACTTGTCGTGATCGACAGGAAACATAATTCTATCTTACACTTGTTAGTGATTAGTTTGCTGAATCATAGTACTATATAAATATACTCCGTATATTCTTTCTGTCCAAAAAAAAAGTAATTTTAGTATCATAAACTAGGTCGATGTTTATGATATTAAATAAATGTCACTAGATTGGTTTTGCAGTATGTTTGTTTTATATTATAAATAGTTAGTTTTTTTTTTCCTATAAACTCCGTTAAACTTTAATTGTGATGACGTACTTGTGTTAGTCGTGGCGAAGTGTGAGAGAATGCAGCGAGTAACAAACAGTACTTGGATGTATCGATGGCATGGAGGAAAAAGGTCCGCGGTACCAGCTTTTTGGTGCAGAGATCTTCACGTGCCTCCGGAAAGGAAGGAAGGAGCTTTTTGCATGGTTGCCGCTACTTGGCAGCGAAGGAGCTTAGTGGCTAAGGAAGGCATGTGTAATGCCTTGAAATTGCCTGTCAACTTTCTGATGTTGACTGACTATGGTTGTGTGTTTGGCTTTTACATGGGTGAGGGTAGATGGGATCATCTCATGCAAACTTTTAGGGATCATCTAAGTAGTTTCTTTTGAGAAGTTTGTTTGGTTAAGTAGATTAGATGACACTTTTTTAGGAGGGTGGACGAGGCTTAAATGGGATGATCCCTTTTTTCTGCTTATATGATTGATGAGTAGGACAATTACAACACGTGACACCCATCTGTTATTTCTTTAACCAAAACATGACATCTTATTTTAAGTTTGATTTAACTGCAATACAATGAGGAAACGATCATACCACTCATTAAATAAATAGATTAGGAGATAAAACCATCTGAAGATTGTCAAACAAAAAATCAATTAATGCTACTGGCCTATTGAGGAATTCATCCAACAACGTGCATGGATGAGTTCGTCCAATCAATTTCTAAAGCATGGCTCCTCTAGCATAATTAGGGATATTTCTTTTTAGTGGCCGTCTCCATCTAGTAGTAGACCCGGAAACCAAACACTTTCTACCATAGACCGCTATCTTCCATGTGTGGACATCTAGCAAACCACCTCATATCATTGCCAAAATTGGTAGGATCAACAGTGAAACGGCTAATAAGTTTTCATGAAAGACAACACAAAAAAAAGCAGTAGATTGCCGTCTGATATTTGATGAGAACTACACAAGCCCTTAATTTCGAGGTTACAAGCACAACACCGCAATTGTATGAGTTCTCGTCAGCCAACAGTCCAGCGTGGCGCATCCAACGGCCAGTGTGGCAGGTGTAGGCGTCGTCCGGCAACGGGCCCGTACGTCCGTGAGCCGGGCAGCGCGTGCTTGCGGTGGGCGCGCGCTCAATTATTGCACCGGCCGCCAAATTCAAGGCAGCGCCTCCTCGAGAGACTACTTGAGGTGTCAAAGCGTCGGTGGTGGTGGAAAGCGGAGGCACGGGGCTTTGGCGTGTGCTTCCTTCTGCTCCGCGGCGAACCCGCACGGCCAGGCAGTGAAACCTGTCTTCGAGCTTTCGGCTGGGTCTTGGGTAAACCCACGTCCACCGGCAGCTACAAGCCTGGCCAGTTGCCACTTGGCTGGTCATCACAGTGTCACTGGTTGTTTTGGTTCATTTCAAATATTTCGCCGTGGTTTCCCGAAACATTCGCCCCGAAAAATATTATTTCGGTGGCTGATAAGTCAGGGCAATTATATGGTATTCTCACTAGTGTGGTTATTTCGACTGTTTAACGTTCATACAAACTCCTGCCTTCTTAATATGCAGGTCCAACCCCGCTTGCCAGAAAAATATTCTTGTTGTATGAACATGTTTCCATGGAATTCATCAAAAACATTGCTTTTAAAGATCGAACTGGTACATAATTTGATTTGTGGGGCAGATTGGAAATAAAAAGGCTCAACTTGTAATTGGATCAGAGCAAAAAATCATTGCCTAGTCGTGGAGCTTACTCCCGTATCCTTGGGCCAGTCTCAAAGGAGAGTTTCATTACACTGTTTCCAATACTTTCATGTCATCTAGAATGAAATAAAATTTGAATGAAACTCTCACTCTCAATGCAAAGTTTCATTCCAGAGTTTCATAGGCATTTAATTCTATGACTCATAGAGAGTTGCTAACTGTGTCAAGAGAGTTTCATCCCCATGACACTCATTTCCTCTCTCTCTCTCTTCATTAAAACATTGCCACATCAACAAAAGTGTATATATGACAGACCATTAAATGCAAATGAAACTCTAATAAAACTCTCATTGAGACTGACCTTATTAATTGCTTTTTGATATGGACCACACGTGCATCTGTACTTTTCGCATTCCATGGACCACATACATGCATCCAGCCGGCTCAACAATTTCGACTCATTTTCTCTGGTAGCCAAAAGCGTGCATGCAAGTGGGGTCTAAGTCAAAAACCAAACCAATCAGAGGTCTCAAATAACTCCATGGTCGTTGATACCCAAGGTATTACATTTCAGGTAATTGGAGATACAAAGAATACAATATTGTTGTTACGGGACAAATTTGACAACCTTAAAATAGCTGTGGTGGTAAATAGAACTAAATATTATCTTAGTACTTACCACAAACCAACAAATTCCAAAACTGCTAAACTATACTCTCATTGTTCATTCGCAAATGACTAGCCATATGTGAATTATTCTATACCCTCTACAAATTATCATAAACTTTGTCAATTGATTATGTATGGGGTTTCCATCCATACTCATTGTTCCTCTCTCTATATATGGTAAACCATGATCTTTTATATAACAATTAATTAAAACCCAAACTTAAGTTGCGGTTGTTCTTCTTGACACCTACTGTATTTCCCAAGTGATACGGAGTATGTTGCATAGTTAAGCGTGCATTGTGTCACTCCAATATGCTGACAGATGTATTACCTTGCGGCAGTAGCTAACTCCAAAATAGAGAACAACGCAAAACTTTTCTTCATCTTAAAAGTAGGAACTAAACAACACAGGATTAGTGGATCTTGAGACAGAAGTCACATGAACAAAGGAGGACCAGCAGCCACTGCACTATAGCTCTTTAGAAATGTCCAAATTTCTTGTGCGCATACAGTGCCCATGTTTTGAGCTTTGAAGCCATCACCAATTAAATAAAAAAATTAGAAAAAGAAAAATAGGAAATATGGTACGTGGCCTAAAATAGGTACCAAAGGGCTTGTTTGGATCTCTTGAACTAACAACTTAGGGGCTTGTTTGCATCTTTTGGGCTAACAACTAGTTAAACTTTAGCCCTTGAAGATCAAAATAGGTGGACTAACTGGTAGGATAAACTTTATCCAAGGGCTGAACTAGTTGTTAGCTCACTGGTCCATGGAAGCAAGTTTCGTTCGATTGGAACCACGCGACCCTATCCGATTCGCTTAGTCCCGTTCTTCTGTCCTGCCAACGGCCTTCCCCATTGCCGCGAGTTGAAGCCCCTAGCACTGTCGAGGAACAGCATCTCTGGTGACCTGAGGCCCAGCACGCCATCGGGGAACTACATCTCCGGCCACTGTCACCCACGCTTGGCCTCCAGGCGTAGTTGTACGCGAAGGTCTCGTCACGTGCGGGATCTGACCCGCATGGCCATCCGCCCGAAAGTGCGGATCTGGTACTAAGACGGTCCGCACCGCTGTTCCTATAAATTCATCCTCTATCTGTCTTAGTCATCAAGATTCTCTCCTCTATAGGTCTTTCTTCCACACTCATCATTCTCTATATCATGTACTCCATATCATCTACTAATATTAGAGCTTATTTATAACTTTATCAGAATATATTCAACTGAGATCTTATTTTAAAGTATTTATTGAAACAATTTAATAGTCTAAACGGAATTTAATTTGGTCTTTTACTTTGTGAGTTATAACATTTTTAGTTATTTGAAATAATAGTAGCACGTGGTTCAAGGAAAACAGTGCAAGCCAGTTGCATGCGCTACCGGCTCCAGCGGGCGCCAGCAATAGCGCGAGTGCGAGCCTAGCATAGTGTTGTAGCGCATGCGGTGCGCGTTTTTTCACGGTAAAAGTCTACTTCAGATAAAATAGAGTAGCGCAGTGCGCTCAGCCTAAGCGGCCGTGTGCTCGCCTGACCACATGGTCGTTTGTACGTCTGTTTGTGTGGCCATCCACCCGAGCTACCAAAGAAGATATGCGAGAGAGACACTACTACAAAAACGATTTGTAGCAACGTCTCTATTTTTTTGTAGGGGCGGCTCTATATAGAGTCGTCCCTACAAATGGTTCCCAAACGAGCCGTCCTTACAAATGGATTTGTAGGGGCAGTTCTATATTGAGCCACCCTTACAAATAGACGTTGAATATTAAAAATTAAGTACTAAATTTTAGATTTTTCAATTGACCTCGGATGGATAAATGATCAAAATAAAGTTGTAAGTCTCAAAAAGTTATGAAACTTTGATATTTATAACTTTTTTATTTGAATTCATTTGTTGCTTCAATTTTTTTTTCAAAAATGACACATCTCTCTTATAATTTTATAAACTATGAAAGAGATTTATAAATTTGTGAACAATGTATAGTACTACCTCCGTCCTTAAAAGAATGTAATTGTGGGAACCATGCCAGTCAATGTTGTTTATGTTTGACCGGCTTTATATTAAATACTATTAACATTTATGTCTCTAAATAATTTTATTATAGAAATATATTATATAACTAATCTAATGATAGTAGTTTCATATCACGAATCTTAACACTTTTTAATATAAATTCAGTCAAAGTTTGAACTGTTTGACTTCTCGAAAAGTGAGAATTGCATTCTTTTGGGGACGAAGGTAGTACCACTTTGTTGGATGGAGAAATACAAAAATAAAAGTTGTACATCTTAAAAAGTTATATAAGTTTGTAGTTGATAACTTTTTTATTTGAAATCATCTTGTTAAGGAAAACTACGCTTGAATCTCTAAAAATTGAAATTTGAAATTCAAAATTTTGAAACAATCTCACGTGAAAAAACACCAAAATAAAAGTTGTAGATCTTGAAAACTTATATAACTTTATAGTTGATTTTTTTATTTGAAATCATCTTGTTAAAGAAAAGTATCTTTGAATTTATAACACTCGAAATTTAAATTTTTAAAATAATCTCGGATGGACAAATAACAAAAACAAAAGTTGTAGATCTCAAAAAGTTATACAACTTTTCTATTTAAATTCGTTTAGAGTCTCAAATAGTCCATTTAAATTTGGTTTAACGATAGAATAAGGAGAAAGAAAATCTACTATAGGCACAAGTGAGTGTGTGGTGTAGTGATTAGAGCAGAAGCGTGCGAGGCTGAGGTCAGCGGTTGGTAGGCCGGTGGTGCAATTTCAAGATTAAATAAAATTTTTTGCTATTTTTTTTAGCTTGGATTCGTAAATTTTTAAAAATTGATTTGTAGGGGCGGTTCATGAGCCGTCTCTACAAATCAGTTTGTAGGGCTTAACCGCTTCTAAACATAGTCTACAACCGCCCCTGTAAATGATGTTTGACGTAGTGAGAGCCGGTGAGTTGCAGCTGACCGAAGACAGACACCGCCGAGGGGGACAACGGGAGGCTGCCAACCTGCTTGTCGACTGCAGTAGGATACAATGCAAACTTGGCCAACGGGCGCTGGATAGATCTTCACGCGGCGGGAGAGTCAAGGAGCCGAGGTGGTTGAAAGCTCTCTAGTGATTTTGGTAATAGATGAAACCTAGTTACTAACCTACACTCTAAGTTGATGAGCTAGGTTAGTACACATTATGTCAAGTGGTGGAGCAAGCTAGGTGGCAAAGAGGGTGAAAAGCCACAAGATCAAGAAGATCAATAAGTGCTCACACTTGGTCAAAGGTGCAAAAGATAGAACCCAAAAGGATCAAGGCAAAGGTATACTTGATAGGGTTTTCTATTTTGGTGATCAAGACACCTAGTGAGTGTGCTCACATTTAGGATATGCATCCATACTATTACGAGGGGACATGCAAAAGTGATTGCGGTTGTCAAGTGTCACTAGGTGTTATCTATCATGCATGTGCATTTTGGACCTAGTGAGCTAACCCTTGCAAAGTGATGAGTAAAATATGCTAAACATATACACTAAGGAAGTACACTTGGTGTTTAGCACCTTGGAGCAAGGGTGGAGAAAATAAAGATGAGAAAGGGCTCTTGAATGAGCACCAGACATGGTGGCATACCCTAACTCAATCAGTGCACAGTGAAGTGCACCGGACACATGATGAGTCCAGCGAGGGGGTCACTGGATGCATCCGGTGAGTCTGGGAGCTCTATGGACCACCACTGGACGCTGGCACCGGATGCGAGGCTAAAAAATGAAGTGAGTCTGGTGCTATGGAGAGAAGTGCATATCAGTATGCACTGGACGCTCAGTGAGTCCGGTGTGATTTTATCCTCTCTGGGCCTCTCTGTGTTGTCACCGGACATAGAAGTTCGTAGAGTTCAATGTGGGCATTGGTGATTCCGGTGCTCGGGCGAGTTGCGAGCATCAGAGAAAAAACATGAAGGGAAACTAGCCATTTCAAATGGCTAGTACACGTGGCACGTTAAGGTGCACCGGGCGTTGGTACCGGTGCGTCCGGTGCTACATCGCAGTGAGTCCGGTGACCCCAAAACCAGTGTAATGGCTATTTCGTTTGAGGGGGTGCTATATATGTGTGTTGGCCAGCTTGGGGGATCTCTCTTGCACATTTCATTCACTTGACATCCCCTAGAGTTGATCATAATCCCTCTACTCATCTTCATGCTTGATTAGTGAGAATCAAAAGAGAGATTGAGTAATCCAAGTGCATTTCTCTTGATAGCTTGCATCTAGTGACACTTGGGAGCTGTTTTCACTACAAATTTCTTGTTACTCTTGGTGATTGCCAGCACCTAGACGGTTTGGAGCAGCGGAGATGGTTCGGGAAGAGTTGGTTATTGTTCTTCGCCTGTGATGGGTTCTTGTGCCTTCTCCATGGGAGATCACAAAGGCAACTCTAGTGGATTGTTCATAGCTTGGGGATCCCCATCTTCTGTTGGTTGTGCGGCACCCGGAGACGGGTTAGGCATATGTTGGTATAAATTATCCACACTCAAGTTATCCGCAAGCGCACAGATAAGATACAACTGATGTAGCACTTCACTGAGATAACCCAGTTTTAATATCGAACCCAAAGGAACGGTTGGAGTACTGAGTCTAAAGCTCTCTCCCTGAGTCGCTAACAAGGCCTGTGAAGTTAAAAGGAAGAAAGGATCATTTCTGGCTCTCTGGTCCTGTTTTATCTATATTGATATGTATATTAATGTTCATCTAGGGGGATTATTCTAGAAGGGTCACAAACAGAGTACGCCACAACTAGATAACCATCTAACCTGCGAGATCCTATTAACGGGAGGTGGACTATAGAAGATTTAACAGAGCTATAAGAGTCACCACTGTGAGCTACCACCGATCCAGAAAATAGGGCAGATCTATGAGCTAACAAGTCTAAGGACCACTCTTACACTATAAAAGCTACTTTACCCCTAGAGCGACTCGAAATAAAGTACTCAAAAGAGTCATACACCAAGAAGAACAATAATAATGGAAACTTACGTGTAAACAAAAGTTGATCACCAGAAGGAGTCTAAGACAAGAGATCGGGGTTAGCGATCTCCAATCCGCATGTACAAGGCGTAGACGAAGCATCGATAGGACGACACCTCCTCCAAGTCTCTGCCTTACCCTCTCCCTTCTAATTCTAAAATAAGACTAGATTCTACGCCTAAAATAGAGGGAGTTCTAATCTTCTTCTTGATAGCTAGCCCTAAAGAGATTATCCATTCAAGGGACACCTCTGATCCTATTCAGAAGATATGATATGTAGAATAGAATAGGATGCCTCTAGGGGGTCTACCCCTTAATTTATAGTCCTGGACAGGTGGAGCAATCCTTGTACTGGCGATGTGGTACTATTGCGTTACACCTTAATACTTTCGGTGGGATGAACCGCAACCCTTGATCAAACTGGCCTTCGACAACGACGGAGATTGGGTCCTTAAGTCGGTTGGACGCACACGCACGAAGATGGGCCTCAGCGGGCCCTGGCCCTAGCCGGTTGGCCTAGGGGTGTGGTCGGCCAGCCCCCCTAGCAGGCTTTCGGCCTCCGCCGCCTCGTGGACTTTCCTTGATGCTTCTAGATGCTTCCCACATCGGTTTGCACTTCGGTTATGCGTTATCCCGATCCGTGAGAGTTGTAGGTTGATTCCAACTGTTTTTTCATGTTCAGTCCCTAGAAATTCACAATTCACCAAAACCGTGGAATATTGTTAGTTTAAACACTATTCTACTATGGTGTGATTGCTTTTATGCCTTTATTCTTTACTTAATTGATGGTTTATAATTGGAATTAATTATCATCAACAATGTGTGATGTCTATTAGCGCGTGAACCTTCAAGTGGGGTAAATCGCTACAACGAGGAGTAGCTTATTGGCAAACAAGTGAACCTCGATAAAAATCTCGTGTTTGTCTTGCTCCGTGTTCTCTCTTTGAGTGTGATTGGATTTCATATTGATTATCTTATTGGATCACCTTGCTCATCATATTGTTTCTTCACTCGTGGAGTTGATATAAGCCTCTATCCTTATCTCTAGCTTTACTTAGCATTTTACTTGTTTAGCTATACCTCTTGTCTAACTAGTTTGCTAGTTGTCTTTGCTTAGTTCTAGACTTTGTGAGTGATGTAGAATCATATTAGGATAGAATTGTTTGGTTAGAAGGCCGCAACCCCTTTGTAAGCTAGCACAAAATTCGCTTCACCAACTTAATATTTAACTTGTTGTTTAAGATTGTGTTGTAGATTTTTATTTAGGCTATTCACCTCCCCCTAGCCATCCTTAGGACATTTCAGTGGGCCAAGCTGCCGAAGCACCATGAGTAGGGCTGAGTCGAGGGTGGTTCAAAAAAAGACTGAGTTGAGGGCAGTAGGCCGGAGGTGGAGCGACCGAGTGGGCACCTGAAAGGTCCTAATACAAGGCTAGAGAGGGGGGGGGTGAATAGCCTAATTTGAAAATCTAAAACAAACTCAACAACAAGTTAGAAACACAAGAGGCGAAGCTAAGGAAGCACTAGCCTACTAGAGAAGCCAAGACCCTAATAAGCAATTCTAGCCTAATAGTTCTAGAAACACACAAATCCTACACAAGCTACTAAGGCAAAGCACAACCTAATATCTCTACTAAGAGAAAACTAGAGAGAGATAGAGAGATAAGAGGTGATTGGTATACCGTCGAGGAGTGTAGAGGATGAACCAATCAAGTGAATACCAAAGAGATCAATGAAACACAAGAGACAAAGGTTGACACTTGATTTTCTCTTGAGGTTCACTAGTTTGCCAACTAGCTACGTCCCCGTTGTGGCAAGACACTCACTTGGAGGTTCACGCGCTAATTGACATCACACGCCAAACCCATCACCGGGTGCCGCACAACCAACACAAGATGAGGCTATTGAAACACCACGAACAATCAACTAGAGTTACCTTTGCGATCTCCCGCGGGGAAGGCATAAGAACCCCTCACAATCACACTTGTGGTCAACGAAGCACAATCACCAAGCTTCTCGAATCCACACCGCTGCTTCAAATCGTCTAGGTGATGGAAATCACCAAGAGTAACAAGAAACCCGTAGCGGTATCAACTCCCAAGTGCCACTAGATGAACTCACTTCATGCAATGCACTTGATTCACTCAAATCTCTCAATTGGATGATCAATCAACTAGGAGATGAGTGGGAGTGCGTGTCACAAGCTCACATAGAGTATGCAATGTCCAGGTGTGCAAGAGGGTGAGCTTGAGCCGGCCAAACACCTTAAATAGCCCCCTCAAAGGAACAAGCAGTTATGCCTTTTTTCAGCCTGAAAATAGAGCGTTGGACTACTTTGCGCGACCTCCGGACCAATGCACATGGTCCGGAGCTTTGGTCTGATGCCTCCTTTGATTGCCACATGTCTCTCCAATTTTGAATCTGACCATTGGCACCCAAAACATAGCACCGTCGGACCACCATCATTGGTCCGGAGACCTGGTCCGACGCCTTGTCCGACGCCTCGATTAGCTTCCATCAAAACCATGCAGTGAGCGATAGGGCTCCGGACTCCTTGTCCGGAGGTCACCGTCAGACCAATTCACCTGGTCCAGAGCCTCTTCTGTCCTTTGATCAAATCATGCAGTATGCTCCTGGCCTCCGGACAACTAGTCCGGAGCCTAGCATCGGACCATTCTTTCTGGTCCGGAGCCTGTCTTCATCTTCTTCTTGCTGGGACCGGGCCACCGGACACTTGGCCAATGGTCCGGAGCACCACAGGACCACTGGTCTAGAGCTTCGCAGTGAAGCAACCAGTGCTAGGAGCAGCCGTCGGACCACCTCCTATGGTCCGGAGCTCCCATGGACAATTAGTCCGGAGGTCCTGTCTTGGTCTAAATTCACTTCTCTTTCCTTCCCTTGATCTCATGTGCCACCACCAAGTGTTTTACTGACTTATCCTCGTGTGTTGGCATATTTTAACAAGTTTTACAAGGGTTGCTCATTAGGTTTTGATGCAAATGCAATTCATGATCAACCTAATGGCACTTGATAGTTGTAACCACATACTATTTTCCCCTCTTAATAGTACGGTTACCTATCCTAAATGTGATCACACCCACTAGGTGTCTTGATCACCAAAACCAAAAGCCCTAGCTTATACCTTAGCCTTGTATAGATCTTAGGGTCTCCTCCTTCTCTCTTCTTCTCCAAGTGTGCACTTTTGAATAGCTTTCTCGTTAGCCTCCTCCTTGCTCCACCACTTGTCATCCTCGCTTCTTCTCAGTGTACTCAACCTACTCAAACATAGAGCTAGGTTAGTACTTAGGTTTCATCAATTACCCAAAACACTAGAGATCTTTCAATCTCCCCCTTTTTGGTAATTGATGACAACCCATATAAAATGATATGAAATATGATTTTTGATTTCAACTCGAAATGCTTGACACCACTTGACACCACTTGAAGAACATGGATGATGTAAGAAGGTGGTCAACCATTTCTAAGTCGGTTTGATAGTGTTAACTCCCCCTGCATGTGTGCACTTCTATGAATATGAATCAAGCTTTGCACACATGATTAGATAGAACTTTTGGAGGGGTGAACAACTAACAAACTATGACATGATGCTAAGGTTTTAAGAATAGACCTTTGAAGCGTGATACCAATCGAAGTGCGCCTTTTATTTCACCCTTAGCAACATGGTTAGCTCGATACCAATTGGTTACATACTAAACAAGAGAGGATATCTAGCTAACTTCCTATGCATGCTAGAGATCAAAACATCAATCAAGATTAAAACTAGTCATGCACCACACAAGCAAGAAATCACTTGGAAAACTATAACATTCAATGCAAGCAAGCATATGAGTGAATGCACATTCAAATTCAACAAATTGTTCATAGGCTTGCTCCCCCTACTTGTGTGCTCAAATTTTAATTTTTCATTTTTCAAAATCTCATTTCTCCCTTACTTACATTATCTCCCCCTTACTTCTATTAAGATCATTTTATTACAATTTCTCCCCATTTGTCACACATTACCACAGAGGAAACACTTGTAGCATGTATCACTTGAGGATACTTAGGAAGATTTGTTATCAAGTCAATTTAGAAAGGAGTGAAGTAGCTTATCAAATTTTGTTCACTCTAGATCACTTGTCCTATATACTTAACACGGTTTAAACCATGGACAAGCTTGTTCACATATGTCCTATATACTTAACACGGTCTAGATCACTTGTCCTATATGCTTAACACGATTATCTTATCCATGTTGGTTAAGTACAAGAATAAGCATTCTAGACTAAACATGTGAGGTTGCAAGCTTATCAACATGTCATATGTTACCACTAGATCAAAGAACTTATAGAAGCAATAGTGGTACCATATGTACATCAAAATCATCTGATCTTCTTGAATGAGCCTATCATGAGTGATGTCTATATGCTCTACACAATTCTAGCAAAGGATGAATGCATATGTCAATCAATTGTACCTTGCTATGTTGGAGTAGAGGCATGTCATAGATGGGGTGCATCAACTCATGTTGGATAAATCCAAGATGTTCAACTCATTCCTCAACTTGCAAAACCTCTTCTCATCAAGTGGCTTGGTGAAAATATCGGCTAATTGATCATCGGTGCCCACATTGTCAATGTAAATGTCACCCTTTTGTTGATGATCTCTTATGAAATGGTGTCTCACGTCTATGTGTTTTGTCCTTGAGTGTTGGACGGGTTGTTTCTAAGTTTCACTGTACTTTCATTGTTACCAAGCAATGGGACTTTCTTGAATTGAATTCCATAGTCCTCCAAAGTGGCTTTCATCCACAATAGTTGTGCACAATGTTGACGGTCCTTAAGTACCAATTTTAACCATCAACTAAATAAGGAAAAGGATCTAAATGAAACCAATAGCTAGAATTAGGGTTTATACTGACAGAATTCAACGAGTTTTGGTGAATGTCTGTTTCTGCAGGGGTTATCAGGAAATACCAAGGAAAGGCCCACATGTCATGTTTACATAGAGATAATTATCAACCGCACAATTTTCTAGACTCTAGAGGGTTCCAGAAGACACGAGAACGAACGGGAGGCAAAACAGGCCCGGAGCCAGGGCGCCCGCCCTGCCCCTACAGCCAATCAGGCTCTGCTTCGCAGATCGTGCTCCACCGCCTTTAAGGATGAATCTAACCCTTCATATAGGTCGGTTTGATCCAACGGCCCACGTTCATTTGAGGAGGCTATATAAGCAAGGCCCCTGACCCCCCTGAGGTTCATCTCATCTCATTATTCTTCTCTAGAGCAAAAGCTAGGGTTTCAATTAGATGTAGAAAAGGAGAGAGGTCCCTCTAGTTGTCTAGATCTAGTTCTTCTAGTTCTAGTTCATCTAGTTGTAATTAGAGGTGAGAGAGAGGAGAGAGCTAGGAGGAGCCGGCGGATCTGTCGGATCTTCCTCAACATTGTACTTTTGCAGCATCTGGTTCGGAGCAATCTCTAGGTTCTTCATTTTTTATTTCTAGGTATCTTATTTTAGTTCTTACTTTATTCTATTTATGGGGTCTCCGCTTGTATTGAGTGCTCTAGTTTACAATTGGAATTAGAGTAGTAAGCGATAGTGTAGACATGGTGTCTAGACTAGAGTTTACCTGAGTTTGTGCCCAATCCTACGGATAGTTGTGGTAGCCCTAGGGGTGACACTTCTGTAAGGCCTTTGTAGTCCACCATGTTTGGGTTGGTGTTTTCGTAGAGCTTTTGGCAGCCTCTCCCAACTACCTTTTTCCCAGTCTTTATCGAGAACCAGGAAGGTACTGTTGCTCAAAGTAAGTAGAGTATAGTGGGCCTTTGATTAGATAGAACCCTTAGAAGACTCTAAATCTCTCTTTACCTAGTTATCATTATTTACCCATTCATCATTCTCTACCCATTTATCTTATCTATTACCAAAATATTCTATCTTATCTATCCTTGGATGCTCTTAGTTCTTTTCTAGTTCACTTCACGTTCCCCGTGGAAATCGATACCCTTGGAATACTCACGGGTGAAAGCTACAGCGGTATCCGTGCGCTTGCGGATTTATCTGTGTGCGTTAAGAAATACCAACAAGCTTTCTGTGTGCGTTAAGAAATACCAACAAGCTTTCTAGTTTTGAGCTATGGTCATCCATCTACTTTTTTCTTTTTTCCTTTTTACCTTCTTTATCACCTTACCATATTCTTCTTACCACATTCATAAATATTTTACTCCAAAGGGCGACTTGTTGGAGACTCCACCATCTTCACACCCTATTCATATAAATGGCTATGAGCTTCGCCCTGCTTGTATAGCCATGGTTTGGGAGAAATCTTTCTCTAGTCTTGTTTTAGTTTTAAATCCAGTGGAAAATATGAATTATCCAAGTATAGAGGAGACCCCAAACAAGACCAATTTGAGAGTTACCAATCCAAGTGGGATTTTGAACTTACATGAAGAATCAGCCATAGAGATTGGAGAGGAAGATGATATCAATGAGCATGGAATCTATTCCATAGCTATCTTCTTACACCCATGCTCATATGAGACATCTCCCATACCCGTTGGTCTCTCTGTTTCCAAAACTTTAAAAGGGTGGTTGTCGATGCATATGTTTATCAAAAATTTTGTAGATCAAATTATGTAAATATTGAGATAGGTAATAAAGGGGAAACCGTTTTTTTAAAAGCACATCTTGAAAGGTTTCCTTAGGACAAGCTTAGTGTCCTAAAACAAGCATCTCTCAGAGCTTAACATGAGTATTCACCCTTTTTGTTGCCTACCTTGTGAAATGAGCATAGAAATATATGATTATATTCCTTTGGGTACTTTTGTCACTAACCTTTCCCGGTAGAGAGCAGAAAGAATGAAGGAATAACAAGCATAATGTATGTCCAACCAATCATCATGCAACATTGAATTACATTCATCCAATCTTGATTTTTGCAAAATTCAAGCTTGGGGGATAACCCATCGTAAAAAGACCTTTTGCCATGTTGCTACATCATCTTATTTGTACCTACCTTTAAGGCATGCTCAACTACTAAAAAAAATCATACTCTTTCATCTTCACTTGAGTAAATCTCCATAATACTTTCATGCTACCTTTGTCTGCTATAGTATATGTTTAGGTTTTGAAGTATATTCATACACCTTTAAAATTATGCATGGTGCTTAGTTTAAATCAAAGGTATTTGGATATTACTTCTAAAGGCTTTTAAATTAAGCGTGGTGCTTAGGTTAAAATGTCTTCCTAAATTAATCTAGACTTGTCTAGGTTGATTTTTGAACTGATAGTATACTAGAATAGATATTGGATATTTTGTTGGACTAACCCCTGTAGGAAAACTTTCAATATCAAATTGGGAAGAGAGATACATGAACTTCAACCATTTTCACAGGGAGATGCGGCTAATTCATCATGATGAATTCTATGGAGCAAAGAGAAGACAAGTGATAAAGAAAAATCTACAATCAAACCACTCAATCCATGGAAGAGGGTGAATAAAACTTCAAGACAAGATCAACAAAAATTTCAAGATCAGTAGAATAAGGATGAGAGAGGAGTGGAATAAGAAGACAAGCCATTAATGCACAACCAGTTGATCAAGGGAAGCTTCCATGAAGGTACGATGCCATCATTCTCCAATGACAAAGGTAAAGGTAAGTAAGCATCACTCTAAAAGTTTTTATTTGATTATGGATCTAAACATGTTTAGCTGCAACTCTACTTGATCCAACCTGATTAACTCAACATGTTAGTTCTGTAAAAATTGATCCCAGTACCACTTCTTGATCTCACAGTCTTAACTATATATGCTAAAATGTTGCACATCCAACTTTGGAAGATGATTAGCTTAAATTGATACATATTTATAGACAATCTTTCCATGTGTAAAGCAATCTAATATGCCAAGTGTTTATGAAATGGTACATTCATGATCATTCTCTGGACTGATCACTCATGTCATGGCTAAATAAAATACAACTCATTCTTGCTCAAATATATTTAGGTTAGAGATGAATGAATAAACTTTTGGTTCTGTTGGTGTTTTTCCACCAGCAGAGCCCATGCACTTGATCTCTGCCTTGTTTCTATGAGTAGAGCATTTCTTCACCATGCCATCAAGATCATGGGTGGATGACACCCTACCAATGAAGAAAGGAGATCTAGGGAGACCTGTCATTCCAATATCCATTGGAGCTTACACTTTTGAAGAAGTGGTATGTGACCTTGGAGCAAGTGTCAACATCATGCCAACTTGCAGATCAGACACTATGCTATCCCAAGGTAGTTCTTGAAGAAGTTGTTTGTAATCTTGGAGCAAGTGTCAACATCATGCGAAGCTTGCAGATCAGACACTATTCTATCCTGAGGAATTCCTTAATATATCAGCATACGAGTTGGACACTCGTTCGTATGGGTAAAACCTTGTGATTGAAGAAACAAGCGGAGATGTGAAAACACTCATTATCTTGGGACGCTCATTCATAAGAACAGATAATGTCATCGTCTACACGGATAACGCCAAGATCTGTTTCACTATCAAGGATGAGAAGGAAAGATTCACTTTCATGAAGCATACACTCAAGGCCCTTACTCATCCTAAGAGGCCATACATCTACGAGGATACAACTGTTACTACAAGAAAGAAGAACATCAACAATAGAAGGAGGAAGAGTAAAGCTCAACAACCAAGAGAAGACCCAGATAATTAGCACTATTGATTCAGAGTATGATCAACTCCTTCTACCAGAATACCTCGCTAAGCTAGATGATCCAGGAGTACCTACCATTGATTGCAAGATCAAGGAAAGTGCAATCTACAAGATATTCTGTGATATTGGATCAAGCATCAACATAATGTCTGAGGTAACATATCAACATTTATATGGAAATAGACCCTTGTACCAGACATATGTGCAGTTTCAGCTAGCGACCAATCATTCTGATTTCCAGAGGGAATAGCAAAGGATGTCATGGTCAACATGATAGATCACTATGTTCTCACCAACTTCATGGTTCAAGATATGGGAGATGAAGATGAAGTCCACCTCATTCGAGGAAGATCTTTCCTCAACACCACTAGCGCAATCATCCATGAAATCATGAGAGATCCGCTTCCAATTTCCTGAAGAGAAGAAACAAGCCACCAAGGATGGATGGATAGGCTATCTGGTAGAATTAACAAGATATGAAGATCCATTCAATAATAAAGATAAGAGTTCTCCTGAAAGAAGTCGTACCGTACCACCTGCTACAGAGGAAAGAAGAAGTAGAACCTCAGACTAAGGAAGTGTGGAAAAGGAAAGCGACTTCATCGGAAACACCAACATAAGAAGAGAAAACATCCAAGAATTCATCAGGAGTAGACCATGCTCCTTAAGACATTTGAACCAGAAGAGAAGTCCGGTTCGACGGACCTAAATCTCCGAACCTTAGCCGGAAGGTAGAATCGGTAAGTTATCTGCATATTTATTTTCCTATGCATTGCATTAGTTGCACTCTAGCATATTTACTTTCCATAAATATTATTAGTACTATTTATATATCATCCTTATTATAATCCAATGCATAATCATCTTAATCATAGCATATCTATTTTATTGCACTGCATTACAAAAAGAAAAACCTTTAAGTCCCACGTGAATAAGTCTTCCAACTACTTACTATGGAGGCAATAAAAAAATATTGCATTAGTCATTTGCATATAAAATTGAAAATCTAAAAATATATTTGAATATTCGAATTCTGCAAAGCTCTAGGAAATCAAGGCATAAATGGTTTACTGCTAACGCTTAATCTGGTCCACGAGCTTTGCTGTCTATTTGAGTTTAGCAGGATTTGGAAAGACTAGACCAGATTAGATATCTTCAACTACTTTGAGAAGTACCACTACATCAACTATCATCTTTGAAGTTTCAGAGAAGTGAAGTAAGTCTACACTGTCTAAATGAATAACTATGTCAACATCTAGCTTGGGGGAGAGCACCCCCATGTATCTAGGTAAGTATTCTTACCCACTTAGGTTTACTTTTACTTAGATATTAGTTACATAAATTAATTCAAATAAAAAAATGTGAGCACATGAAGGTTCACACCTAAATAATTACAAATCACAAAACTAACAACTTAGACATTGTATATCTATGGGATTTTCATTGTCTACTTTATCCTTAATAGAGTTTCCTATTTAGTAATAATAATAGGTGTGTTTAGAAGTTGCCAATAATAAAATGAAGAACTCTGAAGATAACTCTATGGAAATGATGAATAGTTGCTCTGCCATAATTCTTTTCAAGTACCTAGTTTGCAGCCTTGAATTCTCTCATGTTTTAGACATAACTATTTTGACATAAGATTTACTCTGAACCTAAAACTTGTGGGTTGCGAATGCTTGAGCTAAGTCTAGGTAGTTGATAGGTATGATATGAAAAAGTCTGAGCCCTTATCTATCTTGTTCCTAGCAATACTAGAGTTCTGGAGAATTTATTTTTTTGAAAATTGAAAATATTACATGATGAGTCTCTGTATGATGAGAGCTTGAATTCCTACCACAACCATATATACATGCCTGGTAGATTAGGAAAACATTCACTATCATATTTACTGCTTGTATTTGCATTGAGTTTTGTCAAGCTTTGTTGACCCTTAGAGACTTGTCATGCTTTTAAAATCAAGATCATGTGCACTCCACCCATATATGCTACTTCTATCCCAGAGGTACGCATCCACATATATGCCATTTAGATCCACCAGAAAATGCTCTACTCCTACCCTGGGAGTAAGTAACCAAAAATATCCCAGTTCTCCACCTATCCATATATTCCATTACCACATATGTAACTGCTCCAAAGATTTCCTTGTCAGCATCTCTCAAAAGCTTTATTATAGAAAGAGACTTGGGGTTGTGAAAAAAAATAATAAAAAATAATAATAAAGAGAGTAAAACAAGGACAAGTGTCCTATCAAAACAATGGGTACTTAGATGCCCACCTCTCTAAAAAAAAGAGCAAGCCCAAGTTCTCTCAAAAATTCCAAGTTCCAAAAGAGAGATGTATTTATATATATATATATATATATATATATATATATATTTAAGGAGCAGAGTAGAATTAGGTTTCCACCATACACCCTCATATATCCACCACACATATATATTCATCCTCATACATCCACCATATATCCCATACACATGCACATCTTGATTTGATTGTATGCCCGAGTTCTCTGATCCATTGTTTGACTTTACAATATATGTTTTGCAAGTATGTATGCGTTGTTTCTCCCCCACCTATGAACTCCATATATTGCCTATTAGTTATAGGGTGAGAGAGAAGGCACATTGTTACTTTGCCTGTTCTAAATAATATTCTGAGAGAAGGCATAACACCATTGTTGCCTTGGTGAGGATCCACAAATACCACATATAGAGAGACTTGAGAGGGTCATACAAAAGAGACTTTGAGTTTTATTTTGAAAACTTTGCAAAACTCTAGGATGAAGGTAAAGTGAAGAGCTTGAGACATAGTACTTGGCTTGATCATTCTACTTTTCAATTACTCAAGACCCAAGTGATATGGGTATGATTGAAAGTCAGAATAGTCTACTCTAATCCAGAGGAGAATTCTTGTTTGAACGCATGTGTACCTTTAAGGCGTGAAAGCATTGTAGCAACTCCTGATCCATCATCGAGTTCATCTTTGCTCAGGGACGAGCAAAAGGTAAGCTTGGGGGAGTTGTTGACGGTCCTTAAGTACGAATTTTAACCGTCAACTAAACAAGGAAAAGGATCTAAATGAAACCAATAGCTAGAATTAGGGTTTATACTGACAGAATTCAACGAGTTTTGGTGAATGTCTGTTTCTGCAGGGGGTTATCAGGAAATACCAAGGAAAGGCCCACATGTCATGTTTACATAGAGATAATTATCAACCGCACAATTTTCTGTACTCTAGAGGGTTCCAGAAGACACGAGAACGAACGGGAGGCGAAACAGGCCCGGAGCCCGGGCGCCCGCCCTAGCCCCTAGGGCGCCCGCCCTAGCCCCTAGGGCGCCCGCCCTGCCCCTACAGCCAATCAGGCTCTGCTTCACGGATCGTGCTCCACCACCTTTGAGGATGAATCTAAACCCTTCATATAGGTTGGTTTGATCGAACGGCCCACGTTCATTTGAGGAGGCTATATAAGCAAGGCCCCTGACCCCCCTGAGGATCATCTCATCTCATTATTCTTCTCCAGAGCAAAAGCTAGGGTTTCAATTATATGAAGAAAAGGAGAGAGGTCCCTCTAGTTGTCTAGATCTAGTTCTTCTAGTTCTAGTTCATCTAGTTGTAATTAGAGGTGAGAGAGATGAGGAGAGAGCTAGGAGGAGCCGGATCTATCGGATCTTCCTCAACATTGTACTTTTGTAGCATCTGGTTTGGAGCAATCTCTAGGTTCTTCATTTATTATTTCTAGGTATCTTATTTTAGTTCTTACTTTATTCTATTTACAATTGGAATTAGAGTAGTAAGCGATAGTGTAGACGTGGTGTCTAGACTAGAGTTTACCTGAGTTTGTGCCCAATCCTACGGATAGTTGTGGTAGCCCCAGGGGTGACAACTCTGTAAGGCCTTTGTAGTCTACCACGTTCGGGTTGGTATTTTCGTAGAGCTTTTGGCAGCCTCTCCCGACTATCTTTTTCCCAATCTTTATTGAGAGTCGGGAAGGTACTGTTGCTCCAAAGTAAGTAGAGTATAGTGGGCCTTTGATTAGATAAAACCCCTTAGAAGACTCTAAAATCTCTCTTTACCTAGTTATCATTATTTACCCATTCATCATTCTCTACCCATTTATCTTATCTATTACCAAAATATTCTATCTTATCTATCTTTGGATGCTCTTAGTTCTTTTCTAGTTCACTTCGCGTTCCCCGTGGAAATCAATACCCTTGGAATACTCATGGGTGAAAGCTACAGCGGTATTCGTGCGCTTGCAGATTTATCTGTGTGCGTTAAGAAATACCAACACACAATAACTCCCGCACTTATGTATTCGGCTTCAGCGGTAGAGAGTGCCACAATATTTTGCTTCTTGGATGACCATGAGGCTAGTGACCTTCCCAACATTTGACTAGTACCACTAGTAGTCTTTCTATCCACTTTGCATCCCGCATAATCGGAGTCCGAATATCCAATCAATTCAAACCTTGACCCCTTGGGAAACCATAACCCAACCTCTTGTGTATGCTTCAAATATCTCAATATTCTCTTTGTGGCTTTCAAATGACTCTCTCTTAGAGAAGCTTGAAATCTTGCACACATGCATACACTAAACATGACATCCGGCCTTGAGGCGGTCACATAGAGTAAGCTTCCAATCATAGACCGAGAGAGTGTTTGATCTACCATCATGCCACTTGTGTCACTATCCAAGTGTCCAATGGTCCCCATGGGAGTACTAATGCATTTAGCTTCTTCTAGCCGAAACTTCTTCATAATATCTTTGATGTACTTGCCTTGACTCACAAATGTACCATTCTTCATTTGCTTGATTTGAAGTCCAAGGAAGTAACTAAGCTCACCAATCATTGACATCTCAAATTCATTAGCCATCATCTCCCCAAACTCTTCACAAAAGTCTTGATTTGAAGACCCAATGATAATGTCATCCACATAGATTTGTAAGATGAACAAGTCATTTCCAATCTTCTTGGTGAATAGGGTAGTATCAACCAAACCCATCTTCAACCCTTTAGAGAGTAGAAATCTTCTCAACCTCTCATACCATGATCTAGGTGCTTGCTTCAATCCATAGAGAGTCTTCTTGAGCTTGAATAGATGGTTGGGCTTCTTTGCATCTTTAAAACTGGGTGGTTGCTCAACATATACTTCCTCATTGATATACCCATTCAAGAATGCACTCTTGATATCCATTTGGTATAGCTTGATATTGTGTGCACAAGCATAGGCCAATAGAATTCTTATTGCCTCTAATCTTGCCACCGGAGCATATGTCTCCCCAAAGTCAAGACCTTCAACTTGTGAGTAACCTTGAGCTACTATTCTTGCTTTGTTCCTCACCACTATTCCATCTTGAACTTGCTTGTTCTTGAAAACCCATTTAGTTCCAATGACATTGTGCTTCTTTGGTCTTTCTACTAATTCCCAAACTTGATTTATTGTGAAGTTGTTAAGCTCTTCATGCATAGCATTTATCCAATCCACATCCTTCAAAGCTTCATCAATCTTGGTTGGTTCAGATGATGAGACAAAAGAATAATGCTCACAAAATGAAGCCAATCTTGATCTTGTTTGTACACCACTTTGAATGCCTCCAATTACTTGATCCAAAGGGTGATCTCTTGCAATGTTGGTAGGTTGGAGCACTTGCATGTTGATGTCATTTGGTTGAGATGATGAACTAGCTTGCACTTGATCTTCACTAGCACTTGCTTGATCTTGAATTGGAGAACCACTAGCTTGTTCACATGTTGGAATGGTCACTTGATCTTCATCTTCATCTTGGACTTGCCTTGGTCTAATGTCACCAATATCCATATCTTTCATAGCATTGACCAACTTGTCACCTCTCACATCATCTAAGTTCTCTTCTTCATCTTGAGAGCCTTGTGTTTAATCAAATTCCACATCATGCACTTCCTCAAGAATGCCACTAGACAAGTTTGATACTCTATAAGCCTTGCTAGTTGTTGAGTAACCAAGTAGAAATCCCTCATCACATCTCTTCTCAAACTTGCTCAACCTTGTTCCCTTCTTCAAGATATAACACTTGCAACCAAATACCCAAAAGTAAGCAATGTTTGGCTTTCTTCCATTCAATAGCTCATAGGGAGTCTTCTCAAGCATTCCATGACAATAGAGACGGTTGCTAGAGTAGCAAGCTGTATTGATAGCTTCGGCCCAAAATGAATGACTAACATTGTATTCACTCAACATTGATCTTGCCATGTCAATCAAGGTTCTATTCTTCCTTTCAACTATCCCATTGGATTGAGGAGTGTACTTTGAAGAGAATTGATGGTTGATTCCAAAGTCATCACAAAGTTCATCAACTCTTGTGTTCTTGAACTCACTTCCATTGTCACTTCTAACTCTCTTGATAGTTGTTTCAAACTCATTTTGGCACCTCTTGACAAATGACTTGAAGATGCCAAATGTGTCACTCTTGTCACTCAAGAAGAATACCCATGTGTATCTTGTGAAGTCATCCACTATCACAAATCCATACTTGTTGCCACCAATGCTTGTATAAGTTGTTGGCCCAAAGAGATCCATATGCAATAACTCAAAAGCTTTGCTTGTACTCATGATGCTATTCTTTGGATGAGTGTTGCCAATTTGCTTTCTGGCTTGACATGCACTACATAGCTTGTCCTTCTCAAATGTGACATCCTTCAAGCCCTTCACTAGATCATGCTTGATTAGTTTGTTCAATTGCTTCATGCCAACATGTCCAAGCCTTCTCTGCCATAACCAACACATGCTAGATCTTTAGATGAGACATGTAGAGAGTTGGGTCTCACTAGCATTGAAATCCACTAGGTAGAGGTTCTCATACCGAAATCCCTTGAAGATCATGTTTGAACCATCCACACTAATGATTTCTACATCCTCAACACCAAAGATGCACTTGAAACCAAGATCACACAATTGGGCAACCGATAATAGATTGAATTCAAGCCTTTCCACTAGAAGCACATTGCTAATGCTTAGATCATTAGACATAGAAATTTTTCCAAGCCCTTTCACCTTTCCTTTGCCATTGTCACCAAATGTGATACTATCAAATCCATGATCACTATCTTGGTTGATTGAGTTGAACATCCTTCCATCACCGGTCATGTGTTGAGTGCACCCACTATCAAGCACCCAATGCCTCCCTCTAGCTTTGTAATTGACCTACAAGAGAAATCAATTCTTTTTAGGTACCCAAACTTGCTTGGGTCCTCCAAGGTTAGTTACCAAGGATTTTGTACTCAAATGGACTTCTTAGTAGTCATCCATGGTGCACCAACAAACTTGGCATGAACTCCATTAGTACCATTGGAAAGGACATAGAATGAATCAACTCTCATTGAGGATACATCTTGGTTGGCCTTCTTGTTCATGCAACTTTGCTCTAAGTGACCAACTTGCTTGCAACTCTTGCAATACCTACTAGTGTTCTTCACAAAACTAGTTTTGTGAGGAGCAAAAGCAGCCTTGTCTTTCTTGGGGATATAGCCCAATCCCTCTTTGTAGAGAGATGCTCTTTGGCTACCCAAGCACATAAGCAAGCGGTCCTCACCTCCATAAGCCTTAGCTAAGGAGTGATTGAGCTTTGTAACCTCCTTCTTGAGGGTTTCATTTCCCACCATTAGTGAGGCACCACAAGTGAAACCATCACTAGTAGATGAAATGGAAGTAGTAGTGCTACAAGAGGGGTTAGTGGGAGCAACAATGATAGGAGTATAGAAAGATTCAGTACACTAGTACAAAACTTGACTATACAGGCGGTTGGGAACCTATTTTCACAGGCGTTTCCGAGCCCCGCCTGCGCTGGGGGCCAGTACAAATGGGAGATTTCTACAGGCGGTTGCTTGAGAACCGCCTGTAGAAATCCATTTTCACAGGCGGTTCTCATAGTGAACCGCCTATGTAAATGGCACATTTACACAAGCGGTTCACTATGAGAACTGCATGTGAAAATGCTTTTCAGATTTTATATTTTTAATATATATTTTTGTATTATTTAATATATACATATATATTGTTATTGAAACTACTAAACCCTATTGGATGGTGTTTAAATATAGCAACATGTAATTTAAATATCTCATACATACATGTATTACTTTAAAGTTTCATGCTAGCAATAAAGTTACAAGTGTATGGCACATTATATACATGAGTCTCACGCTCACACATATAAAGTTACATGTATATATACATCAAGAGTTTGGACATGTCCTCTAAAAGCCGTTCTGAGTAAGTTTTAGGCTATAAACCTCTGTTAGCGCTTCGTACTCGGGCTTGGCTAATCCACTCTCATAATCATTATATTTCCCTACACTTGGGATGACATGTTTGATGAGGAAAAGGCACACGTCCTCAACTATGGTGTACAATGTCTTTTCCTTGATGGTCGTCACCTTGGCTTTCTTCTTGGAAGGTTTCTTAAGGTTTTCTGTGTCTGCTCCTCTCATGTGCTCGCACACGTAGTATCCACAGAGGACAGATCCTGCTGGTTGCTTGTGGCACTATAAAACAAAAAAGTGGTTATTTATATATGCTCGCACACGTAGTATATCCACAGAGTACATGTATGATCTGTATTCATAAGAGTAAGTTTTCATACTTACAGGCCAGTCATATATAAGTTCCAATGGCTCCTTTTCTTTTTCCTTCGAAACAAGCTTTCCACCGTTGATTTTATAAAACCGCCATGCCCTATGAGCTCAAATACAATCACCATGATAATTATTCATAAAAACACTTACAATGCAAAAGTATACGTGCACATATATCTCGACTTACATCTCTAGCATCTCAAGGAAATGTCCATAGCTTGATGGGTGATAATTTGCGGAGTCTAGTACCAACACCCTTCCTTGTCTAGGATAAATGACGACGCAGATCCAGTGGTCCCTGCAGGAATCAAATTGTGTATTTAAATTATGTACGGTGCCACTACCCAAACTCATATACTTACCCAAAGTTGTACGGTGCCACTATCAATTTCCTGTCTTGATACTTATTCATACACTTTGAAATGTAGAAGGCGTACTTGGCTTCAAATTGAAACTTCAAACTTTTCTTTTTGGCAGCCCGTGCTTCACCTACTAAGCCCCTTAAATCGTCACTGTTTTCCCCGATTCTGAAGGTGTGCCTCTCTTCGCATATATCAATTGGGTTCAGATAGCCAATCCTCTCCTCGGCACAATAATCGATATCCTGACCATAACTCTGCTCCTGCTCATCAAATAGCATTCTACAAGGCATGCATGTCAGATATCGAACATTTGGAACTACAATGCATCTCACATATTGAACATTTATGCAAGTACAATGCATGTGTAACTATGTAACACTTACAATGCAAACATCATTATGATTTGTACGTCTAGTCTCTCGAGGTTCATCATCAACCAAATGTCTTTAAAGCTAATCATGCACATATTATGCTCACTTTGAAATGCCTTATGTGGTATAGACACGTTGATGTTGTGAATGTCAGCAGCAGAAGCTCTCATGTACCAGTCATGCAACCTTTTTACATTGGTTGGGACCTTTTGGAGTTTCTCCCAACTCAGTAGAGGCTTTCCCACCACATAGTTTTTAGGCACATACTTGTAGTCTTCCCAAGTTGGCACCTTGATTTTGCAAGAAATTAACTTAGGCACTGGCTGCACTGACTTCATGACCTCAGACAACTCGAGGACTTCACTAGTGCATTTTTCCCTATTCCTTTCAAAAATCTGGCCGTGTCAGCTGTTTTCTTCTTTGGCTCGAAGGGGGAAATCAACTTGGGGATAGGAAACTTCTTCTTTGGCGGCGCTGGTGGCTTTGGTGTTTGTTTAGGATCTTTTGGTTGTGGGGAAGGTGTGGATTTTTGTTGTGGAGGCGGCGGAGGTGATGTTTGTGGTGCAGATGACTGTGGTGTAGGTGACGGAGATGGCGGAGGTGATGATTGTGGTGGAGGTGACGGAGATGGCGGAGGTGATGGATGTGGCAGAGGAGACCGAGGTGGGCTCCAATGAGAATGGATTGGTGATGGTGGTTGGTTTGGAAGAGGATCAGTCGGTCTTGATGACTCCTCAACTGCTATCTCTTGCGAGGACGGTGGCGGCTCCCTCAGCTGGACGTCCCGCCGAGGCCAAAGAATGAAATTGTTTATGGCATGTCCGAGTTTTTCAATGTCCTCGGGACCGGGGATGTCTAAAATCTCATCCTCATATCCTTGGACGACGGTCGATACTTCTACTCTGCAGTAGTCTCTAGGAATGTCAGCACCGTGGTACTTGCGTCCTGGGATCACTTTGCCCGTAGCTACTTCCCTTATACGGTCATTGTTAATGCCATATCTTATGACTAGGGAGCAAGCGACTGGAGTAACAATGTCGTCAACCGGATATTTAACCTTATTCCCAGTAGACGCTACACTGCTTGGTACCTCGGCAACGGTCTGCTGGGACACCACTGGGACTAGATGCATCTGGGGTGCCTGAGTGCTAATTTGTTGATTTGACATGACTGCACTCGCCAGTTTCTGCATCAACTCAGCAGGAGGATCATCTAGCTATTTCTGCATAAACTCTGTGAACTCTTTCTTAGCCTCCTCCTTCCAATAGCTAGCCATTTCTTCCTTGTATCGATCACGTTTCCTATACTCGCCTTCCCACTGAGGGCCGAATCCCGCCTTCCATCCTTCTTTGGATGACACACCTCGAACACAGCCAGGATGCTCAGGGTTACCCATGCCCTCGCTAAGGATGTCCCTCTCTCTTTGTGGCTTGAATTTACCTTCCTGTTGCTTGGCTGCCACCGCAAAGATGTTCTTTGCTACTTGTTCAACCTCAGGGTCATCAAAGCTCAAACCGCTGTCGGTTTCCTTTGGTTTCCGAGCCCTAATCCAATTCGCAGACCTTTCACCAACTTGTTCGGACAGCGTCGACAACCCTTTCTCTTTCTTCGCAACCTCTTCTTGTTGCCATTTGGGACCTTGACGCTGATAACCACCTGAGCCTAGATGGTGGTGGCACTTATTCTTCTTTGCGAGAGTGGAGTTGGCTTTGCTAATAGCTATAAAGTCTTTATCTTTCCTCTGCTATATAAAGACCTCCCACTGCCGTTTGGAAATCTTGTACTTTGTTGTAGGGTCCAACCCTTTCTTGGCAAAATTGATATTCAAATCTGATCTCCAGTTTTGGAAACTGATCGCACACTACTTCAATGTATAGTCTTTTATCAATGCGTCTGGTATGCCTCGAGGAAACTGGAATCTCGTCTTCATTTTATTCCAAATTCTTGTCTTGTCAACCTCTAACACATTGGCCCAGTTCTTCTTAGTGATGTCAAGAAAGTCCCTAACACAGAAGCCAATTGCGTTCCGGTACTTGGATAGGGCCTCCAAAGGAGCTGTGGGCAGTTCGGTCGGGCTGACTTCTAAGATGGCATATACTTCATCTGGAAACTTATTCAATCCTCTCTCACCTCGTTTGGCATCGCTCCGCTTCCTTTTCCTTGATCTCTCAGTGCTCGTCATCGTCGGGAGCAAGCCACTTGAGTAACAATGTCGTCAACCGGATATTGAACCTTATTCATGGTAGACGCTACACTGCTTGGTACCTCGACCACGGTCTGCTGGGACACCACTGGGACTAGCTGCATCTGGGGTGCCTGAGTGCTCATTTGTTGATTTGACACAACCGCAATCGCCAGTTTCTGCATCAACTCAACAGGAGGATCATCTAGCAATTTCTGCATAAAACTCTGTGAACTCTTTCTTAGCCTCCTCCTTCCAATAGCTAGCTATTTCTTCCTTGTATCGATCACGTTTCCTATACTCGCCTTCCCACTGAGGGCCAAATCCCTCCTTCCATCCTTCTTTGGATGACACGCCTCGAACACGACCATGATGCTCAGGGTTACCCAGGCCCTCGCTAAGGATGTCCCTCTCTCTTCGTGGCTTGAATTTGCCTTACTGTTACTTGGCTGCCACCGCAAAGATGTTCTTTGCTACTTCTTCAACCTGAGGGTCATCAAAGGACAAACCACGTCTTCATTTTATTCCAAATTCTTGTCTTGTCATCCTTCAACACATTGGCCCAACGCTTCTTAGTGATGTCAAGAAATTCCCTAACAGAGAAGCCAATTGCGTTCCGGTACTTGGATAGGGCCTCCAAAGGAGCTGTGGGATGTCCGGTCGGGCTGACTTCTAAGATGGCGTATACGTCATCTGGAAACTTGTTCAATCCTCTCTCGCCTCGTTTGGCATTGCTCCGCTTCCTTTTCCTTGATCTCTTAGTGCTCGTCGTCGCGGTCGGTTCGGGTGCATCCGCGGCATGTTGCGAGATTAACTCTTCCATCTGAGTCAATGCCCTCTGAATATAGACATTGTGAGTTTAATGGTGATGGCGTAATCAGAAACATGAAATCATATAATAATAAGAATGATATAATTACCTCCTCAACTTCTTGATCATAATCAGGGTCATGGCGTAATTCACGTTCAACTTGTTCTCGAGTCTTCCTTACTTCGGGAGGCTCGAAGTCATCGCTCGAAGTTGATTGGTTCCCTTCTTCTTCCTCCATGGGGTCGGACGACCCCACACCTTGCCCCGTTTCATGGGTATATAGTACTTGCTCCGTAGGGTCGGACGACCCCACGCCTTGCCCCGTTTGGTGGGTATCTTGTACTTGCTCCGTGGGGTCGGACCCTGGGGCCTGTTCCGTGTGAACAGACCCTTGTGCTTGGTCCTTGTTGCTTGGAGATGTCATCGTGGAAATGTAATAAAGGATAGGAATCTATATATTATATATATATTAATTTCAAGTGTATATTATAAGCATTTATAGTGTATATATAAGATGCCTTTTTAAACATTTAAATATATATCCGCTCTCGGTTTTATAACAAACTTGAATGGAGACATACATATTTATACATACACATATATAAGAATTTATGATTTTTCTATTACAAATACATACAAGTTATCACAATAAATTAACTTGAATGGAGACATACACATATACTAAGAAATTAATACATAATATATCAACGGAATGATAGATTTAAATACAAATGTTCGTTAATACAAATGTCTAATGTTCCCCTATTTTTCTATTATTTAAATAAGCATATTTATAAACATTCAAATACATATATAAAGAACATTTATATAAGCATTTACATCTATACCTAATAATCAAAGCATTTAAATATATAAGTATTTATATAAGTTTGCATATAAAGACACTAATCAAAAAATGAAAAAGGCCCAAAGGAGGCCTCTCGGCCCAGGTGGCCTCTTCTTCCTCCTCGCTCCTCCCACTGCTCGGCGCCGCCGTGTACGCCCCGCCCGCCACCACGCCCACCTCCCCCTGCCTAGCACCACCGCGTCCACCACCCTCCGCGTGTGCCACCGCAGCCACCACCCCCAGCGCCACCGCGCGCGGCCACGGCGTGGTCACAACCGCCGCGGTCACAACCGTCGTGACCACCGAAGCCAGCACGCAACGCGAGCGCGCTGCTGCCACCGCCTCTACCGCGCTGCTGCCACCACCGCGCGCCACCGTGGGCCACCGCGCGCCGCCACCGAGAGCCACCGCGCGTCGCCACCGAGCGCCACTACCTGCGAAGAAGAGGGAGCGTTGCACTTACTAGTGCGGTGCAATGGCGAGAAGGCGGCGTGAAGACGAATCCGGTGAGAAGGGCGGCGGCGGAGAAAATGGGCAGCCTGACGGCGTCTTTCGAAAATTTTGGGCGAGTGCACGGGATCTTATATAGGAAGTTGATTTCTACTGCCTGTAGAAATGATTTCTACAGGTCATTGGCATTGCCAATATCCAGTACTGATACAATTTCTACGGGCGGTTGGCAAAATTATTTTGCAAAAATAAATCAAAAAAAGTTTAAAAAATCATATCTTGATATCTATTGTTCCAAAAATTTTGAGTTAAATTTTGTAGTGTTTGTCTTGAGAAGATATACATGTTAAAAATATGAAATGACATGTTTGAGATACATTTATATGTAGCTATATTTATATGTCTTATATCGATAATTATATTAGCTTGAAAATATCATATGTTGAGAAATATTGTTCCAAACTTAGTGAAATAAATTTAGCTATATTTATAATGACCCAATTGGGATACTTTTATATGTAGCTATATTTATAATGACCCCAATTTAATATATGTCTCATATCTCAATTAATACATAAGAAAAGTGCTTGGGTTTCTATTTTTTTAATTAAATGTTAGGGTTTAGGGTTAATTGAGATAGAGTTTATGTAGGGTACATTAGGGACTATGGAGTAGGTAGTGTTCATTTGGGTTTAGCGCACAGAGTTGAAGAAATAGATTGTAATTATATGAAATAAGCATAGGGTCTCCACATGTTCAAACATAAATAGGGTCTGACATTGTAACATAAATGGATTACATGGCAAATAACAAAAACAATCTAGGCAGCTATACTGTTCTTCCTTGTCTATCGTTGCGCACCTAAGGTAGCAAATTTTGTGGGATGCTTCACTCAACATTCCTTATTTTTAGTGGATGGTCATCTATAAAGAGACACATGTTGCTGAACTCATTAAATTCATCTAGGTCAGATACACCATCAACCCCTATAGCTTGTTGCTTTCCAGGAATAACTACATGTTTCGCCTTGTCGGTACTTTTCTTCTTATTAGGACAAAGGATCTATTCAACATAGAAGACCTGTGCAGCACGGTTAGCCATTATCCACAGATCATCTTTGTAGCCTACCTTACTTAGATCAAGAACTTTGACCCCATAGTTGTCCACTATGACATGCTTGTCTTCAACCCATTGGTATCGAAACATAGGGACCACAAATGTACCATAGTCTAGCGCCCATTTGGCATCAGCGAAGCCAAAGAACATAGTTTCATCCCCAGTTTCAGAGTCTAAGGCATCACATCGAACTCTACTATTTTGTGCAATGATCCTTTGGTCCTTGGACATGGTACAGAATGTGAAGCCACTAATGTCATAGCTTTGCCATGTTGTGACCTGGCATGATGGTCCAGAAGCCAACACCTTGATGGTGCATTCCTTAATTGTGTCCCCCTCTAGAATGTCAAGCTCCTTTAGCCATGAGGTGAAATTATTCTTGTGTTCCTTCATTAACCACTCATCTGTGTGCCCAGGATTTTGTTTGTGAAGCTCATCAATATGTTGTTGGATGAAAGGCTCCATTATTGAGAGTTGATGAAGGATGCTGTAATGTGCCTCGAGGACTGAATTGTAATCTTGCGGGACTAATGATTTCTTTCCCATCCTCCCTCTGCCATTTAGCCTACCATCATGTCTTGACAGAGGCAAACCTATTGCATCCTGGTCTTTTAGGACACTATTGCAGAATGGACCACCAGACTCAATTGCCTCTTCGGTTAAGTACCCCTCTACCATGGACGCCTCAGGACGAGCACGAGTTGATACATAGCCATTAAGTGTTGACATGAAATGCTCACACGTCCACATCTCATGCAAATACATGGGACCCAGTGCCTCTATCCGTGGAACCAAGTGCACCACAAGGTGAACCATAATATCGAAGAATGCTGGAAGAAAACACATCTCGAACTGTGACACTATCTCCGCTACAAATTCCTTAAGAGATGTCAACTCATCACGGTCGATCACCTTCTGTGAGATCCTGTTGAAGAAGTAGCACAACCGTGTGACTGTAACCATTATCCACACTGGATTTATAGCCCTGATGGCAATAGGGAGGAAAGTAGTCAGCATGGTATGACAATCATGTGAGTTGTAGTTGGTGAGTGTAAGGTCTTTCATTGACACAATACTTCGTATGTTAGAGCAGAATCCAGATGGGACCTTCAGAATCTTCAACCACACACACATCGAATGTTTCTCATCATTGCTGAGGTTGTAGCTTGCTGCCGGGAGATGGTACTTCCCATTTTCTTGAAGAACAGGGTGGAGTTATTTTTTCATGTCTAACTGTACCATGTCGAGGCGTGACTTTAGTCCTTCCTTTGTCTTGCCCTTTATATCTAGTAAGGTTCCAATTAGGCTTTCAAACATGTTCTTCTGAACATGCATACCATCGATCACATGGCGTACGTCTAACTCAGGCCAGTATGACAAATACTCGAAGAAAATAGATTTCTTCTTGAACGTAGCCCCTGGAGTTGGTTTGACATTCTTTCTTGGTTTTCCGTCTGTTGTCTTCTTCCCGAAAACAAATTTGAGGTTCCGGACTAGGTTGAAAACTCTTTTGCCTTTACTGTTACCTAGTGGGGCAGTAGACTGGAGTTCAATGTTATTGTCAAAGTACTTATCCATCTTCTTCTAGCGGTACCTGTGTCCTTTCGATAAGAAGTGTTTGTGCCTCATGTACACTATCTTCTTAGATGCAGTAAGGGACACGTGAGCAGTTTCATCTATGCATACCACCAACCAACCTTTCCCTTGAAGTGCCCTAATAATGTGAAGAGAGCAGGGTAATCGTTGATGGTAACAAGGATAATTGATCTCAACGTGAATGATTCTTTGCGGTACTTGTCCCACATTTTAACACCTGTTTCCCACAACATCTTCATGTCTTTCATTAAGGGCTCCAAGAAAACATCCATGTCAACTCCAGGCTGTGTAGGTCCAGAGATAAAGATGGTTAGCATGAGGTACTTTCGCTTCTGCATCAACCATGGCGGAAGGTTGTAGATGGTGAGGATCACTGACCATGTGTTGTGCGTGCTGCTCCTCTCAGCAAATGGATTCATTCCGTCAGTACTCAATGCAAACCTAACATTTCTTTGTTCCTTTGCAAAGTCTTCATGGTTATTATTGAAATCTATCCACTGCTTGCCATCAGCTGGGTGTCGAAGCTTCCCATCGTCTTTGATGTGCTCATTAGAAGCATGCCAGCTCATAAGTTTGGAATCCTCTGGGTTGGCAAACAAACACCTCAGTCGATCGACCACAGGCAGGTACCATATCACCAAAGTAGGAATCTTTTTCTGTGCATAATAGTCTACTTCGTCTTTTTCTTTCCTCGCGGGTTTTGAACTCTGTTGGGTCTTCTTTCGCTTCTTTTCTTTACACACCAAGGCAGCACAGTGTTCCTCTTTGTAGTCTTTATTCGTTTTGTACCTACTTGCATTACACTTTGGATAGCTCTCCATGTCATTATAATTGTCGCCTCGATATAGGATACAGTGATTTCTACAAGCATGGATCTTCTCAACACCCATCGTGAGTGGACTGATTAGCTTCTTTGCATAGTACGTGTTAGCAGGCACTTTGTTTTCCTTTGGAAGCATGTCTGTGATAATACTCAAGAATGCATCAAAGCCAACATCAGAAATATCAAACCTAGCTTTGCATACCAACAACTTTAGCAATGAATGCAAGGTCGTGAACTCTTTGGTGCAACCCTTAGACTCATCGTACAAAGGCTCTTTTGCTGCTTTCATCAGGGCCTCCGTACCTTTCTTGAAGAACATTGATGGATCTTCTGCATGACGACGCAACATTGCCTCTAGGAATTTTGCATCTTCTGCAGCCATATTATTTTGCATCACATCAGTTCCGACACCTTCAATTCCTCCAGCAAAACCATGATCAAGACCATCGGTGACAGGTTGTTGTGTCTCGTGTAATAACTGAAACCCACCGGCAACAAGCATATCTAGACCATTGGCATTGATATTTGCACGGCTAACAGTTGTATAAGGCATAGAGCTACCCTCTCCATGCTTTGTCCAAATCAAGTAATTGTTGACACCAAAGGTGGCAAACGGAAAAGAAGACCGCAAGCGTATGGTTGTCAAGGTAGCTTTCACCGGGAGTATTCTAGGTATCGTATTTCCACAGGGAACGAGAAGTGATCTAACTAGGAATACGGGTATGTCCTATGATCGATCAAGGGAGACTATGATAACTGGGTAGAGAAGTTTTCATGGTAGGATTTTTCTCACTATAGAGGAGTAGTGACATTATGGTTTTATGACATTTTCAAAAACAAATCTCCAAGAACTTTAAATAGAAAGGGTATGAATCATGAGCCGAGACTGTATCACATTAATCAACAACTTAGTCCATATGATCTTCTTATCTAAGTATTTTCCCACTAGCATAAGCAGAAAGCAAGAATTTGTCTTTATGACATTTTTACCCTTCAAATGTCATAGATCATGTCACTTTTCAAAATTTTAAATTTTAGATGCGGACTCTTGTTTTATTCAATATTAAAAGGAAACTAAACTAAGTGATAAATTTTATGAAGAAATTATTTTATTTTATTTTGTTTTTATTTTTAAAAGAGAAAATGAGTGAATAAATATAAAAATATAAAGAAAAAAGGGAGAGATGTTGCAAACCAGTCAGGATAGGTGTTTGAAGTCGAAAGGATGCTGGCTGGTGGATCCAGGCCCTACATGTGCGGTCGGCCGACCACCCCTTGGGGCCGTTTGGCCACTTCGAACTCTGCATTCAGATCCCTTACCTCTGAATATTGCTTTGCTCTGTCTATTCTGAATGTTGGCCTCCAAAGTGCATCGGCTGATGCACAAAAGTGGCCATTCGGTCCAATTTTTTTCTGGAACGTGTCATGGATGTGTACAGCATGATTCAGTGGTCATTCTGGTGTTTTGACAAGTTGGAGTGTCGACAGACCTCCCCCATACTTGTTTCGGAGCATGCTGAATTCAGTGACAGAGAAACATCAAATGGAGGGGTTCTACTGGGCAAAATACCAGCAGAACCAAACATTTTTATTCTATTTAAACTTTTGTTGGCACACATTACATTGATGAAAGGGAAATGCACGAAATAACTAGGAAATAAACCTAAGTGATTGGAAAATAAACCTAAGTGCCTATCTTATTGGTGAACTAGTGATCTATGGAGACGGAGGGGCAAAGAGATCTTCTCTCTTGATTGCTTGGGCTAGACGCTTGATCTTCGCATTAGTGCTAATGCAAAGATCATTGAAGCTGTCCTCTAGATCTAGACGGGCCATTCTCTCCTCTGGTGCCCGCTCTGCCAGCTTAGTGTTGCTTTCCCTAAGTTTGGCGACTATGCGAAGCATCTTCTCCATGTCACTTTCTTCATCTTCATCCTCGAACTGGCCTGGAGGGCCGGAGATCGATGATGGGTTGCTAGTACGCCGAACGGACTTGTGAGACTCCTCCGTCTTGAGGGATCTGCGCACCCCCTCCCTCCGCTCCTTGGAGGTGAGTGGAGGGATGAGCACCTTGCCTCTCCCCGGTCCACCATGGGCCCTCTGGAGGCGCATCCATGGCGGTGTTGATGGCGAGTAGGAGTGGGTGTAGCCGGTGCTTGTGTCACCGTTGGTGGAGAATACAGTGGCCTTTTTCACACCCAATTGGTCGGTGGTCAGCCTTTTTGGCGTCACAGGTCGCGCTGCGGGCTTGTTCAAGTTGCGGCGTGGAGACATTGATCGGGCGATGCTCCGCATCCGCTCCGAGCTCCACTGCCCGGTTGACCGATCCCCCTAGGGGAGTTCAGCTGCACTGGCAGCGGTGCCATGGCTAGGGGAGCGACGTCGAGGACCTCGACGACCATGGCATCGACATTGACAGGATCTTAGGCCTTGGAAGGGCTTCCGTCAAAAGGAACGATCGGTGCTTTGCCATTGTTGCATGGTGGAGCCATGGTGGTGATCAAGGAGGTGTGAAGGATTGCAAGGGGTGATGATGGTGCTGCTGGTTGTGAAAGAAAGCAAGGTGGAAGGAGGAATAAGAAGGAGAGGGAGTTAAGAAGAAGAGAAACAACGTTTAGGGCCTTCGTTTTCGCTCGGATCGCGATGAAAACTGAGGGAGAACGTTGGCTCAACGTTTCTGTGCAACGGGACGTTTGAACGAGTTCGATCCACGATCGGCCGATCGCTTTTTGAAACCTATCGACCGACCAAGCCAGGTTCTGAACTTGTTCGGGTCAGGTGAGTCAAGGCGTGAAGTTTCGGGCTGTTTGGCCCAAAACGACGATCGGCCGACCGCCTTTAGAGGCCAAATCGGCCGATCTTTCACGAGGGGGAAGTCAGGGCTAAGTCTATGCCATTTCTAAGTTCATTCTTGGAATTTGAACAAAAAAGTTAAAACATGTAGATTTTAGTTCTAATTTGGATTAAGAATAAAATCTGTCATATCAATTTCTTGTTCAAAAGTTGATGCTCATAGAAAATTTTGAGACGTTGGCCATTTACCTTAAAGATGTTGCCGTCATCGTCCTAGAGTGTGATTTCTCCATGAGTCGCGGTGTTGACGACGAGGTACGGCCCTTCCCATTTGCTTCGAAGCTTCCCATGACCGAAGAGCTTGAATCTTGAGTTGAATAACAGAACCGTGTCCCCTGGCTTGAATTCCTTGACCTTGATTCTCTTGTCATGTCATTTCTTGGTTCTTTCTTTGTATATCCTGGCATTGTGATATGCTTTCTCTCTCCATTTTTCTAGTTCAGAGATTTGCATCTTCCTGAACTTTCCAGCAACCGGCAGATCCATGTTCCATCTCTTGATTGCCCAATGTTCCTTGAATTCCAATTCCATAGGCAAATGGCATGTCTTCCCGTATACAAGTTGGTATGGTGTCATACCAATTGGAGTCTTGTATGCGGTCCTATATGCCCAAAGTGCCTCTGGTAGCTTGTGGTACCATGTTGTACCCATCTCATCCACGGTCTTCTGCAGAATATTCTTGATCTGTTTGTTGGATGTTTTTGCTTGACCACTTGTTTGAGGATGGTATGCAGTTGCAACATTGTGCTGGATTCCTTGTTTAGTGAGGAACTGGCAGAAGCCTTTGTCAATGAAGTGAGATCCCATGTCACTTATGACTAACTTTGGGGTTCCAGATCTGGGGAATATTACTTCATGGAACATTCTCTTTGAATTGGCTGCATCGGCTTTGCGGCAGGGTAATGCTTCTACCCATTTGGACACATAGTCCACCGCCACTAAGATATACTCATACCCTTTTGATGAAGGAAAGGGCCTCATGTAGTCGATACCCCACACATCAAAGAGCTCGACTTGTAGGTTGTTGGTGAGTGGCATAGCTTCTCGGGCATTGATGTTCCCGTGCTTCTGGCACCTTGCACATCTTCTGACATAGTCATGGGTGTCCTTGTACATCGTTATCCAGAAAAACCCACTTTGCCAAATCTTAGCATGAGTCCTGAATGCTCCATAGTGACCTCCTACTCTGCTCCATGGCATCTTTCCATGATCTTGATCGCCTCCTCCAAAGGTACGCATCTTCTCAACAATCCATCATTGCATACTCTATAGAGGTATGGCTCATCCCAGAGATGCACCCGACTCTCCTACACTAGTTTCTTCACATCTGCCCCTGGCGGGACATGTCCTGCAACCATAAAGTTGACTATATTCGCATACCAGGGGTTGGAGTCTGTTACCTTGAGGAGTGTGTCATCTCTGAGGAAATCGTCGATGGGCAAATCTTGTGCTTCCTTGAATTGCATTCTAGACAAATGATCGGGAATAGAATTTTCTACTCCCTTTTTATCTTTTATTTCAATATCAAATTCTTGGAGTAGCAGGATCCATCTTATTAAGCGGGGTTTAGCATCTTTCTTAGTGAGCAAGTATTTAAGAGCAGCATGATCTGTGTAGACAATAACTTTTGCTCCTACTAAGTAAAATCTAAACTTGTCTATAGCAAACACCATAGCCAATAGCTCTTTTTCAGTTGTTGCATAGTTTAGCTGTGGCCCTATTATGGTTTTGCTAGCATATGAAATAGCGTGATGCTTCTTATCTTTGGTTTGGCCTAATACCGCACCGACAACATAATCACTAGCATCACACATTATTTCAAAGGGAAGCATCCAATCAGGGGGTTGAATGATTGGAGCTGAGATGAGTGCTTTCTTGATAACATAGAAAGCATCTAGGCACTCATCAGTGAAGTCAAAGGGTGCATCCTTAGCTAGCAGGTTTGTTAAAGGACGGGCAATTTGAGAGAAGTCCTTAATAAACCGCCTATAGAAGCCTACGTGGCCAAGGAAGCTACGGATTCCTTTGACATTCGTGGGAGGTGGAAGCTGTTCTATCACTTATATCTTAGCTCTATCCACTTCGATCCCACGTTCGGACACTCTATGCCCTAGCACTATGCCTTCGCGAACCATGAAGTGACATTTCTCCCAGTTCAGGACTAAGTGCTTTTCTCCACATCTCTGTAAGACTCTATCCAAATTCTCAAGATAATCATCGAAAGTATTTCCATAGACAGAGAAATCATCCATGAAAACTTCCATGATTTCTTCGATCATATCGGAGAAAATGGACATCATGCACATTTGGAAAGAGGCAGGAGCATTGCATAGGCCGAATGACATTCGCCTGTATGCATATGTTCCATAGGGGCATGTGAACGTAGTCTTACTTTGATCATCGGGGTGGATTGGTATCTGATGATATCCCGAATAACCATCAAGGAAACAAAAGAAAGAATGCTTTGCAAGCCGCTCCAACATCTCATCAATGTAGGTAGTGGGAAGTGATCTTTCTTTGTAGCCTTCTTAAGTTTTCGGTAATCTATACACATTCCCCAACCTTTGACGGTTCATTGAGGAATTAACTCGTTCTTGTCATTTCGAACGACCGTCATACCTCCCGTCTTAGGCACAACTTGCGCAGGGCTAACCCATTCACTATGAGGAACGAGGTAGATGATCCCCACGTGCAAGAGTTTCAAGACCTCCTTCTTCACTACTTCTCTCATCGCATTGTTCAATCTATGCTGGGGCTCTCTGGAAGGAAGAGCCTCAGGTTCTATGGGAATGCGATGTGTGCAAAGAGCGGGACTAATGCCCTTGAGATCTTGAAGAGAATAGCCTAAGACTGACTGATGTTTTTCTAAGACGGTGAGGAGTTTAAAGGACTCTTCAGAAGAGAGTTTGTCATTGATGATTACAGGGGCCTCACGATCGTCATTTAGAAAGGCATACATTAAACCAGCTGGACGGGGTTTAAGTTCTATAGAGGGCTTGGATGGGGGCTCGGATTTCTCCAGATCTACGAGTTCGTCTAGATCGTCTTCTTCCTGGATGAAACCTTCGGCTTCTTCTTCTAGATCAGGATGAGATGATTCTAGAAGAGATGAAACCATCACTTCCTCTATGGGGTCAGATTCTAGGAATGATTCCGTCATAGTGTTTGTGGAGTTGGTTAGCGGAATTGAGAGCTTGATGCTACTCCCAAGTGGGCCCTTAAGACTTCCATCAAGAGATCCATCAAGGAATCTCATGAGTGGGTGTCCAATTAACAAGTCAAATTCCTCTATATCAAATATGAAGAAATTCAAGAGGATATTGACTTTGTTAATTAGCGTAGGAATGGTCTGTGCAATACCACAACTCTCAATCAATTGTCCCGAAGAAAGCTTCAGGAACTTATTGGTTGGAGTTAGATTTACCTTGCCTAGGAGAGCATTAGCTAAAGACTTAGACATAATGCTAATTCCTACGACAGGATCGTAAAGAGAGTCTAACCTTGCTCTATTAATTTGACAAGGAATGGTTGTAGAGGAAGAAAGAATTCGAATTGGCTCGAATGAAGATTCGTCCTCTTCTAACCACTCATTGCTCATTATCGAAGCTAGCTCTTGAACCGTCTCCTGATGATAGGCTTCCTCTATGAGAGTAGAGAAGTGAAGGTTCGGAGCTTTTCGAGCAGATGACTTCTTCTGCACAGATTGACTCAAGGCATTTCCAAAATCGGAAAACAAATCAGCCTCGATATTAAGGGAGAATTCCAAGGGATGAATTTCTTCTTCCCTTGGTGGTTCAGGTTCGATAGCGGGATCTTGAGATGTAGAAGGAAGAGTTTCGGCTATCAATGTTGTTTCTGTTCTAGGGGTTGGTTTTTGTTCTTCTGAAGGTCCTTCATAAAATACATTAGTATAGGGGGTGTTATCAAGAATCTTCGTGAGAAGACTCTTCCCTGCACAAACAGGTAAACTCAGAAAGGCTCCCCCGAAAGATATATCAAGGAGTTACGCAGAATCTCTGCTAAGACCGCCATAAAAATATTGTAACATTGTAGGCTCGGTTATAGCAAGATCAGGGCTTGAAGATACTAGATCTAAAAGACGGGCCCATGCGTCACCTAGAGACTCTTTCTCTCTTTGAGAGAAATGGATGATCTCTTTTCGAAGACGAATGACACAAGGGATAGGGAAGAAGGCTAAACAGAATTTAGGCATCAATCTTTCCCAATGTCCTTTCGCGTCATCTACATGGCGAGTGTACCATCGTTTGGCTATTCCCGTCAAAGAGAACGGAAATAGCTTCCACTTAAGGGTACCTGGCCTCATCCCTTGAATATGGACACATGAACAGAGTTGTTCAAAGTCACGTATATGAGTATAGGGATTTTTGTCTTCATCCCCAGAAAATGGTTTTTCCTGAACCATCGCTATGAGACTTGGGTGAAGCTCATAACGAACGGCCAAAACGGCCTGAGATGATTTAGGTGGCTCCAAGCTAGCGCCCGTTGGAGCACCATATTCGATAAGTGGTGCTTGATCCATATGTGTATGTGGTATGAAGGGTAAAATCAAACAAAGATAAAATAGGACCAAAGGATACTAGTTAAAACAGCTACTGTTCCCCGGCAACGGCGCCAGAAAGCTTGTTGACACCAAAGGTGGCAAACAGAAAAGAAGACCGCAAGCATACGATTGTCAAGGTAGCTTTCACCGGGAGTATTCCAGTATCGTATTTTCCATAGGGAACGAGAAGTGATCTAACTAGGAATATGGGTATGTCCTATGATGGATCAAGGGAGACTACGATAACTGGGTAGAGAGGTTCGCTATAGAAAAGTAATCTAACAAGGTATAGCTGGTTATACTGGCTTTATCAGCCCTTCTCTTGCAGGAGGCGACGGGATAGATCAGAAAGAGGGCAAAACTCTAACCGGACCGCGCCGTCAAGTTGTATTGAAGCCCTACCTTTTAAGAACTTATCTGACACGCGTGGTGGAATACAAAGGCTAGATAGAGCTGTCACTTTCAACTAGCATCCACAAACAATCCGCGTGATAAGCGGTTTACAAGGGTAAGATCTAGCCTAGACACCACGTCTACACTATCCTTACTACTTTAACCTTGGCCTAAGATTAAAGCACTTTACTCAGAGCAAAGCGATGAACAAGCAGGAAAAGTGTATAACAACTAAACCAGATTTAGAATACTAAATACTATAAAGAACTCAGAAGAAGTCACATACAAGTTCTAAACTTACAAGAGACTCGCATCTGCTGAGGAAGAACTCTGGAGAAGATTCCCGACAGGCCCGGGGCTTTCTCCAGAAGACTTCCTTCACTCTCCTCCAACTAGCATAGCACTACTAGAGAGCTCCACTAAGAGACTAAGGAGTAGTGTTTCTCGAATGAGGCATAAATTAGAAGGGAGCTCTAGGGGTCTATTTATAGCTAGAGGTGGAGTAGGCGCTACTCCGGTGCCACATCAGCGATCCGCGTCACCTTCATCAACCACCGTTGGATCTAACTGACTTCAGAACCGCCTAAGGATGGAGGGTGATGATTTCCAAAATGTGGGGAGTGAGTGAGGCGGTTGGGGATGTGTAATCGCCATATGGGTGGTCAGCCGATGGATCCTTGTGATGTAAATCTGAGCCATTGAGAAGAGATGCACTTGGATCCAAGGGGTAGAGAGTGATCTAGAAGATGGTTCTTGGATCATGGGGGCTTGGGAGGCCTAGTGGCCCCACAAGGTGGTCGGCCGACCCCCTATGTGGGCCCACTAGCTCCCAAAAGTCCCCATTTGTCATTATCTGCATCAAATAGTCATGGGACATGTGGAACTAGTTACTTGGCACAATATGTTCAGGTTATGCTTATTTTCCTTCGAATATGAGAATGTTGATGGTATTTTGATGGTGACAAAATAGCTCGTAATTACCATCAACAGTAATCCTTCATAAATCCTCGGCGAACAAGATGAGAAAGGATTTGTTGATGGTCATCAAATACAACAACATTCCTGCAGTCCATGCATGGACAATGTATGTGCGTTTTCTTTGTTCTCCAAGCATGGTTCTTAGCAGAAACAATAAACTTATGAACCTCGGGTATGTATAATTCATCTAGCCTTGATAACTTATACATCCAGAATGACCTCTCCATCGATCAATACTTGACTTTCAAAAGGGAGAGACGATAAATATTATGTAACCATCTTAATCAACATGACTTGAAGAAAATGCATTAAAACTGATCTTTCTTAGCAATCTCCTTCCAAGAAATGAAGATGAAAACCTCCCCCCTTTGTAAATGTGGCTCTCCAAAATCACCTCCTTCCAACAGTCTGAAAGGTCCTTGTGTGATTTTGGTAATTGAGTGACAACTTAGGTGAACTAATATATGTTTAAGTGATATATACACAGGAGATTAGTTCATAGGTGACTGTGTGATGAAGGAGCTTAATGCACATGAAACATGACATGGAGTCATGTGACCAAGGTGGAGAAGATCAAGATGAGGCTTGGCTTGATGGACCGGTTGCAAGTGTGAAGGGCAAGCGGGTGATGCTTGGCGCCGATGGACCAAGGCAATGGTGAAGAGCAAGTGAGGTCAAGATCGATGAACCAATATGGTCACGTGATGATATGGAGTGGATCATATCATTTGGTGATAGGTTGGTGCATGTGTTGCATAAACATTGGAGAAGGAGATGGAATGGAATGTGCAAGGCAAAGGTATAACCATAGGGCATTTCCATTTCACCGGTCATAGGTGTGTAGAGAAGTTGATGATCGGGTTTAGGATAGATAGCCGTACTATCAAGAGGGGCAAACTTGTTTGCATATCTGTTATCTAGTGCCACCGTGAGCGATCTAACTTTGCGATGTATTAGGATCGAGTGGCACGGTGAGAACAAGTGAAAATACTTTGAAAATGATTGTGAAAATGCTAACACACATGCATAAGGTGGTGATCACATTTGTGTTGGCACATGAGAAAGCAAGGAAGAAGTTGTAAGAAGTTTGGTGCTGTTTTAGTAGAGAAAGGCAGTCCAAATGCAAGGTCCGGACGCTAGGGTGTGTGCTGTCCGGACTAAGGCGTGAGCGTCCGGAAGCAAACCCTAGACACTTGCGGCTGAGGAGAGGTGTCCGGACGCTGTTGCGTGTCCGGATGCAGGATCTGGACGTGCATCCGGAGTGCCTGCCCTCTCTGTTGCTCTCTGTGTGGAGCGTCCGGACGCAGGTTGATGGTCCGGACCGTGAACCGGACGTGCGTCCGGAGTGAAAGAAGAGAAGAGGGAGCTCTCGGGTTCTCGGAATTAATTTTCGGACGCTTGAGGGGTCGAGTCCGGACGTTGTGTGCAGTTGCGTCCGGAGACGCGTGGCAGGCAGCAGCAAGCGCGGGAAGCAGTCGATTCAAAACAGGTGAGGGTCCGGAGCATGCGCGTTGGTCCGGACCCCCCGTGAACTTGCGTCCGGAGCCCGCGCGGGAAGCGCAATGAAGGGGGAAAATGGCTAGTTTGTTGGGCTAGCCTATATATACTTGTTGGGCGGCCTCTTGGGCTGGTTGAGCACCTTAGGGTTGTGTTGCCCTTAGTTGTGCTTGGTTGGGAGCCCTCTAACTCACTTGTGCAAGCAAAGAGTGTGATTCGATTGCGAGTGAGTGATCTCTAGTGCGTTGCTTTGAGAGATAGCTTCGTGTGGCACTAGGTGATCGTGTTGTAAGCTGGTGGTGCTTGTTACTCTTGGAGGTTGCCACCTCCTATACGGCTTGGTGGCTTGAGGCTCTGTCGAAGTGCGCAAGAAGATTGTGCGACGCTCCGGAGAAGGCTTGTGAGGGGTATTGTGCTCGCCCCGCGGGGATCGCGAAGAGCGACTCTAGTTGAGCGTGTCATTGAGTTACCCTCACTTGTGGGTAGATTCTTACGGCGCCCGAGTTAGTGGGCTAGGCTTGTGAATTCCTATTAGCTACCGAATCACCAAGCGTGTGGTTGACACAACGGGGACTAGCTTGGTGGCAACCAAGTGAACCTCGGGAGAAAAATCATCGTGTCAACCCTGTCTACTCTTCTCGGTGGTTTGCATTCTCCAAATCACTAGCTTGTATTTACTTTCATATACTTGTGTTAGTGGTTTCTTGTTGCTCTTGTAACTAGTTTAGCTTGTGTGGCTTGCCTAGTTACCTTCTTGCTTGTGTAGCATAGAAGTAGCTCTTGAGTGGCTTATTGGCTTGTGTAGCCTTGTAAGTCACATTGCTTAGTTTGTGTAGCTAAGTAAGTTGAGCTCTCTAGTTGACTTGTGTAGTCTTGCTAGAGAGCATTGCTAGTGAGCTTAGATGCTTTGTGCTTTGCTTACTAGTATGAGTAGGAGCTCCCGGTGTGCTTTGAGTACTAGTTGCTTAGGTTTCTGTGATCTTGCAACCTAGACTTGTTTAGGTGAGCTTCCTAGCTTGGCACCTTAGTAAGACCAGTTAGGATCTTTTGCTAAGTGCTAAAGTTATAGATAGAGGGGTATAGTCTTGGCTAGACCGATAGTTTTAATTCCGCATTTGTTTCGGTTAGCCGCTGCGCGTAAGTTTTTATAAAAGACTATTCACCCCCCCTCTAGTCCGCCATCTCGACCCTACACAGTCCTCAAATCAAAATGCCCCCTTGTCTGTGTAAATGAAGTTTAGAGAGGATCTACCTTAGCTAGAGATTATTAGCTAGGGTAACTGGATTATTTAGCTAAGGAATTATGATTTACCTAGTGATTATTAGCTAGGGTCTAGCTAGGGATTATTTAGCTAGTTATTAAAGTATCATAAGTATTATAATTAAAATAAAAAACATAAGTATCATTATTAAAAAAGCAAAATTAATGAAACATAAGTGCATATAGTGGATGAAATAAGTTGAGAAATAAAAAATCATCACAAAAAACCTAAGTACAATAATTAAAAATACTAACAAAAAAACTACACTTCCCTTCTTCCCTCTATACATAAATTGTATTTAACACAACATTGACTCATGACAATCAAGTAAATATATATAGCATAAACTAAATTAAAAAGCAAACATGAAGATGGAGAGCAAACATCAAGTAAATATATATAGCATAAACTAAATTTAACACCTAGGTATTCTTCTCTCTCACTCATGGTGAAACCCTAGATCCAAAATGTGGCTGAAATTGAGAAAATATGAGCTAAATGAGGCAAATAGGACATAAACTAACCTTTTTTAACAACCTCCTTCCAAGAAATGAAGATCAAAACCTCTCCCCTTGTATTTTGAAAAATTTGAACCTCCAAAATCGCCTCCAATGGAAGGTGGCGGCTAGAACTGTAGCTGGTCAGGAGGAAGAAGAGAGTGGGGGTCGGGAGGGTGGTATATATAGGCAGAAAGTACCACAGGCGGTTGGCATAAGCCAACCACCAATGTAAATGGGGCTATTTACACTGACCGCCTATGATAAGCCCTCTCCACAGGCGGTTGGGGGCCAAAACACACCACTGGCGGCGTGAAACCCAAAACCGCCTGTGGTGTGTTTTGGAGGGCACCAGCAAAAACAGTTTTTCTACTAGTGTTAAGAATATCACAAGTAACTCCCATGTCACATGTTTGAACAATCTCCTTCTTACTTTGGTCAAGGAGGGAGGAATGAGCTCTTTCAAGCTTAGTGTGAGACTTCACTAGCTTCTCATGGGCTTCCATTAGCCTCTCATGAGATGCTACAGCCTCATCAAGGTTTTGCTCAAGAGCCATATTGGTCTTGCATAATTCCTTGCATTCCTTTCTCTTCTTGTCAATGTATTCCTTAGCTTGTTCAAGCATGTCCATGAGTTCCTCCCTTTAGGGCTCCTCACTATCACTATGGCTCTCACTCTCACTCTCATCATGAGAAAGTACCTTAGTGGACTTAGCCATGAAGCATAATGATGGAGTATCAAATAGAGAGATCTTGTCCCTCATTGCAATGCTTGCAAAAGCCTTCTTCTTGGTAGTGGTCTTCTTGTCATGATCACTATCATCATCATTTGAAGAACCATCACTATCCCAAGTCACAATATGAGAGTAACCCTTCTTCTTCTTCTTGTCAAATGTGGGTTTCTTCTCTTTCTTGCCTCTCTTCTTGTGATCATCATCATCCTTGTTACTATTGTAAGGGCAATGAGCAATGAGATGATCAAATCTTCCACACTTGAAGCACTTTCTTGGTTCATCATAGTTCTTGGAGGAAGTCCTCTTCCTTCTTGAACCATAGCCCTTCTTCTTCATGAATCTTCCAAATTTCTTCACAAAGAGAGCCATTTCTTCTTCATCAACATCACTAGCACTTTGGTCTTCACTTTCACTAGATTCTTCAAACTTGCTCTTGCCCTTGCTCTTGTGTGATGAAGTAGCCTTGAATGTTACACTCTTATTCTTCTCATCCTTCTTGTCTTCCTTCTTGACATCTTTTTCCTTGTTGTCCCTATATGTGTCTTCGGTCATCACATCACCCAAGACTTGATTTGGAGTCATGGTGTTTAGCCCACTCCTCACAATCAAAGTCACAAGTGTGTTAAACCGGGATGGAAGACACCTCAAGAACTTGTGAGAGAAGTCCTTGTCCTCAACCTTCTCACCAAGAGCCGTGAGATCATTGACTAGCACTTGAAGCCTATGGAACATCTCCAGCACATTTTCATCATCCTTCATGTTGAAGCTTGCAAACTTCTCCTTGAGAATATATGCCTTGGCCCCCTTGACGGCTTGTGTGCCCTCAATGATTCTTCAAGCTTCTTCCAAGCCTCATGAGCACTCTCAAGATTCTTCATTTGCTCAAACACCTTCTCATCAAGAGCCTCATGGATGGCACTACGAGCAATGTTGTTGTGTTGCAACTTTTCTTCCTCTTGTGGAGTTGGAGCATCCACATTCACAACCTCAAACTTCTTGTCCACCACAAGCCACACCTTCCGGCTAATTGACTTGATGTGTGCGGTCATCTTGACCTTCCAATAGCCATACTTGGAACCATCAAATCTTGGTGGTTTCTTCATGTTGTTGATATGAGCCATGATCACACTGTAGGTTGTTAAGCCTTAAATCAATGGTGTACTAGCTTTGATACCACTTGAAAGGTCCTAATCCAAGGCTAGAGGGGGGTGAATAGCCTAATTTGAAAATCTAAAACAAACTCAACAACAAGTTAGAAACACAAGAGGCGAAGCTAAGGAAGCAGTAGCCTACTAGAGAAGACAAGCCACCTAATAAGCAATTCTAGCCTAATAGTTCTAGAAACACACATATCCTACACAAGCTACTAAGGCAAAGCACAACCTAATATCTCTACTAAGAGAAAACTAGAGAGATAGAGAGATAAGAGGTGATTGATATACCGTCAAGGAGTGTAGAGGATGAACCAATCAAGTGAATACCAAAGAGATCAATCAAACACAAGAGACAAAGGTTGACACTTGATTTTCTCCCGAGGTTCACTAGTTTGCCAACTAGCTACGTCCCTGTTGTGGCAACACACTCACTTGGAGGTTCATGTGCTAATTGGCATCACACGCCAAACCCGTCACTGGGTGCTGCACAACCAACACAAGATGAGGCAAATTGAAACGCCACGAGCAATCCACTAGATTTATCTTTGCGATCTCCCGTGGGGAAGGCACAAGAACCCCTCACAATCATACTTGTGGTCGACAAAGCACAATCACAAAGCTTCTTGAATCCACACCACTGCTCCAAACCGTCTAGGTGATGGCAATCACCAAGAGTAACAAGAAAACCGCAGTGGTATCAACTCCCAAGTGCCACTAGATGAACTCACTTCATGCAATGCACTTGATTCACTCGAATCTCTAAATTGGATGATCAATCAACTAGGAGATGAATGGGAGTGTGTGTGTCAAAATCTCACAAAGAGTACACAAATGTTCAGGTGTGCAAGAGGGTGAGCTTGAGTCGGCCAAACACCTTAAATAGCCCCCTCAAAAGAACTAGTCGTTATGCCTTTTCTTTCAGCCTGAAAACAGAGCGTTGGACTACTCTGCGCGATCTCCGGACCAATGCACATGGTACAGAGCTTTGGTCCGATGCCTCCTTTGATCGCCACGTGTCTCTCCAATTTTGAATCTGACCGTTGGCGCCCAAAACACAGCCCCGTCGGACCACCTCCATTGGTCCGGAGGCCTGGTCTGACGCCTTGTCCGACGCCTCGATCAACTTCCATCAAAACCATGCAGTGAGCACCAGGGCTCCGGACTCCTCGTCCGGAGGTCACCGTCGGACCAATTCACCTGGTCCGGAGCCCCTTCTGTCCTTTGATCAAATCATGCAGTATGCTCCTGGCCTCCGGACAACTAGTCCAGAGCCTAGCACCGGACCATTCCTTCTGGTCCGGAGCCTGTCTTCATCTTCTGCTTGCTGGGACCGGGCCACCAGACACTTGGCCAATGGTCCGGCGCACCACAGGACCACTGGTCCGGAGCTTTTCAGTGAAGCAACCAGTGCTAGGAGCAGCCGTCGGACCACCTCCTATGGTCCGGAGCTCCCATGCACAATTAGTCTGGAGGTCCTGTCTTGGTCTGAATCCACTTCTCTTTTCTTCCCTTGATCTTATGTGCCGCCACCAAGTGTTTCACTGACTTGTGCTCGTGTGTTGGCATATTTTAACAAGTTTTACAAGGATTGCTCTTTAGGTTTTGATGCAAATGCAATTCATGATCAACCTAATGACACTTGATAGTTGTAACCACATACTATTTTCCCCTCTTAATAATACGGTTACCTATTCTAAATGTGATCACACCCACTAGGTGTCGTGATCACCAAAACCAAAAGCCCTAGCTTATACCTTAGCCTTGTATAGCTCTTAGGGTCTCCTCCTTCTCTCTTCTTCTCCAAGTGTGAACTTTTGAATAGCTTTCTCCTTAGCCTCCTCCTTGCTCCACCACTTGTCATCCTCACTTCTTCTCAGTGTACTCAACCTACTCAAACTTAGAGCTAGGTTAGTACTTAGGTTTCATCAATTACCCAAAACACTAGAGATCTTTCAGCACCGTCGCGACTAGTGAACTCGTGGAGTCCGGTGCGGCCGTGTGGGAGCCGTCACCAATTAATGAGGATCAAGCTCAACTCAAGGGTATATGAGCCTTTGTATTGGGATAGTTATATTCGACAGCCAGTGAATCCAAACAGGATTCGGCGAATCACTAGTCAACTAATTACTCCCTCTGTCCCTGAAAGAATCAATTCCTAGAATCTATGCTAGTCAATTTTTTTAACTTTGATTAACTTTATAGAAAAATATAACAACATCTATGATTTAAAATAAAAACTATATGAAAATATGTTCTATGATAAATCTAATGATATTAGTTTGATACTATAACTTTTAATGTTTTTTTTTCTAAAAATTTAGTCAAAGTTCAAAAGTCTGACTCAAGACAACTTTATAAATCTATTTTTTCAAGGATGGAGGGAGTACTAATTCTAATGCATGCAAACAGCCACCAAGTGGCTCAATTTGGACTGGATGGATGATCAATTTGCTTGAACACGTGGAGCCGAACAGACGAGAGTACCAACCCCACATATGCTAGCTGGATACACTACTCAACAACACACGTGTATATCTCTTTCCTGTAGGACATATCATCCAGCTGTTGCATGTGTTGCGCAACAGTAGTGTGAGGTTAGCTGGTACATCGAATTGTTGAAGATACTATTAGACCTTGGCTTTTTCATAGAGCCCAATTCCTGGAGACCTGCTGCTCCTCCTATGCTAGCGTAGTCAGGGGAAGAAGGCCTGGCGGCCGGGGCCTTGCTCGGCAATGACCAGTACAGAGGGAGAAAAACAGCTGCGACCGGCTCTTGAGTGGTGGCCCAGGGAGAAAGGAGGCGTGCAGGAGAACGGGCTTGTCCGTGGGCCGTGGCCTGGGGAAGTTTGGTCTGGCTCAAGAGAGCTATGGTGCTAGGCTGAAAGGAGGAGGAGGGGCAAAACAAAGGATTCCGTTCGCTTTTGATGGATTTAAGCCCAATACTGTTTATAAAACATTTCATAATTTTTGAATTTCTAATTTGGAAATATTGTTTAAACTATTTGAAATGTATAAATTTAAAACTCTCATATTTGAAAACAGTTTAAACTTTTTCAATCCAAATCTTCAAACTTACTCGAAAACAAGTTTAAATTGTTTAGTTTCAAACTTTTAGAATATATAATTCAAAAATCCTATGAACTCCACTTTGAAAAATATTTAAACTTGGATCTTGAAATCACATTAGAACTATTTTGTAACTAATTGGAAGCTAGAATAATTTATTTTCTCAACTTTATTTTAAAATATTATTTAATCTTATTTTTTGAAATACATTTTCAACCATTTTGAGTATCTTAAACCATTGTCAAACCTACTTAAACATTTATCTAAATATAATTAACGACATTTGAAACTAAACTTGAACTCATATTTGAAAGTACATTTTTTTGAAGTAATAGGAGGAGCCAGGGGCTCCTACTGAAAGGCTTTATAAAAAAAAGAACAAGAGGTCCAGGTTACAAGGGTAGAAACAGAAAAAAACAACCAAAAAAATGAAAGGCTAACAGCTAAGCTAAACAAGAACAAAAGAAAGCTGACAACAGGTTACAGGTTGGTGTTTGGCCAAGATTCCAGCAGGGGAGCTAATCCACCATTGAATCTGTGAATTAAAAGCAAAGCTTCAGAAGCGAAATATCTCTTGCAGCTGCTAACATCCGGGTTTATCCCTCAAAAAATGGCATCATTTTTAACCATCCAAATACCCCAACAACAAAGTATAAACAGCTCAAGAGCAAATTCCTTTCTTATGTGAGCTTTCCTGTACTGAAAGATTTCTGGGACAGAAAGGTGATCATGGAGCTGGAAGTTAACTATGTTCCAGCAGCTCTTTGCAAAGGGACAATAGAACAACAAATGCATAGTTGTTTCAACCGTATTTTGCTGACACATAACACAATGGGGGACATCAATGTGAATTCCTTTTCTTCTAACTAAGTCCCTTGTGCTTAGTCTATCTCTGAGAATGAGCCAAAAGAAGATCTTGTGCTTCCCTTGGTGTGCCGTTTTCCAAAGCCATTTGAAGATTGGTTCGATTTGAAAATGTCCTGTCAAGCTTTAGAAGAAGAGAAATGATTTGAACCCCAAATATAAGTCCAGACATCATACTGGTCACTGATTGTTTGTGCTGAAACCTCGAGATCAAGATCATGGAACTGGGTGTATGCCTCAATAGACAGAGGGAGGTTAAACAAGTTTGAGAGATCAGCAATGTTGACAACCTTGTTCAGACTAACAAACTTGTTTCTTGCAAAGGAGTGCAACTCTGGGAATTGATGTTTCCTAACTCGACCATTCCAAAGATCATCCCATAGGAAACAAGTTTTACTATCCTCTACAATAACACTAGCTAAGCCCTTGTATTGTTAATTAGTTTGAGGGCGTCTCTCCACCAGAAAGAGCCCTTTGACGCGTTGGGACTTGGAAGACTTCCGTTTCTATAGTGTTTATCCCATATTAGCTGAACCCACAGTAAGTTGCATCTATTAAAGAATTTATGCAGATGCTTTAGGATGAGAGCTTCGTTCTGAGTTTGGAGGTTAAGGACACCCAGCCCCCTTCATTCTTGGGTGTACAGACAACTGACCAGGCTGCCTTAGCAATGCGCTTTGCATTTGTTTCAGCGCCCCTCCACAAGCAATGCTTCCTGTATTTGTCGATTTGCTTAACCACTATTTTGGGGAGAATGATTGAGCACATTGTGTAAGTGGGAAGAGCAGACAAAACTAAGTTGGTGAGTTCCAGTCTTCCAGCTTGGCTAAGAAATGGAGCAACATAATTCAACCTCCTTTCAGATTTGCTAATAAGAGGGAGGAAGTCATCCACTTTTGGCTTGCTTAGGCACATTGGCAGTCCTAGGTAGGTGAAGAGAAAGGATCCAATCTGACAACCAAAGGTTCTAGCAAGGTGTACTAGTTTTTCATTGCTCAAGTTGATTGGAACCATCATTGATTTGGAGTAATTCACTTTTAACCCGGTGCATAATATATGACTGAAGAATACCTTTGAGGAAGAATAACTGAGAAGATGAGGCCTCAAGCACAATTAAAGTGTCATCTGCATACTGTATGACTGGAAAAGCAGTGCTAGGAGCAAGTATTGGTAACCTGAGATGCCCAAGTTGAGTGGCCTTGTTAAGAATAGATTGTAGTAAATCTGCTGCCAGGACAAAGAGCATAGGAGAGAGGAGATCCCTTTGCCTAACCCCTCTCTTACAATGAAAAGCCTTTCTAGCCACCGCATTTAGCAAAACTACAGAAGTACAAGAGCCAAGAATGTCCTCAATCCAAGAAATCCATTTATCTCCAAACCCTTTATGTGCCATGACTTCAATAATCCCTTTGTGCTCAATCTTATCAAAGGCTTTTCCAAAATTAACCTTCGGAAGAACAATTTCTATTTTTGAATGATGACAAAGGTGGAGGTATTGAAAACTCCAAGCTAGACAATCTTGAATTGTTCTCGATCTGATGAAACCATATTGGTTTTGGTGCACTAACTGGAAAATCACTGACTGCAATCTATTGGCTAAGAGTTTTGTTATTAGCTTGATGGAACATTTCAAAAGAGAAATTGGTCTGAAATCCCCAACTGTAAGAGCACCATCAACTTTTGGAATTAAAGTGATGAAGGAATCATTTATACTTTGTAGGCATGTTGTATTATCCTGGAAAGCAAAACAAAGGGCGTAGAAGTCATCCTTGATGAAGTGCCAGCATCTTTTTATGAATTCATTGTTAAAACCATCTGGGCCTGGAGCTTTCCCATTAGGCAGGTTACTGATCACAGCATTGATTTCCTCAATAGTGAAAGGGTCTTCAAGCCAAGCTTAATCAACATTAGATTCTAAGAAGAAGCTGAGATTGAAGGCCATAGAGGAAAACTCTGACTGACCTAACCTATCTTTGAAAGCTTCCCAAAGTACTTTCTCTTTTTCAGCATAATTAACAACCATTTCACCATTATTTTTCTACAAATGTGCTATCAAATTGTTTCTATGTCTCACTGTTGCATTTGCAAGGAATAACTTTGTTCTAGCATCTCCATCTTTGACCCAATTAATTCTGCTTCTTTGTTTCCAATACATTCTTTGCTGATCTAGCAACTGTTCCAACTTTGTGTGAAGGGCTTCCTTGAAATTCCATTCTATGACTGTTAGGTCTCTCAGCTCTTCTAATTTTGGAAGCAGAACCAGGACTGTTTTAACATTGGTGATATTTCTCTTTAGACCAGAGAGATTTTGTTGCCAACACTTAAGAGATTTCCTTAGATTTTTGAACTTGGCAGTGATTATCTTGGCTTTATCCATCAGGTCATAGCTTTGCTCCCAACTCTGCTGCACAACTTGCATAAGGGATGGTTGCTGGAGCCAATAATTTTCAAATATGAAAATTTTCCCCCTTGGGATGGTGGTAGAGATGGTTATGTTGCAGGGCCAGTGATCTGAGGTTTGCATTACCAACGCACTTGCAGATGAATCAGGGAAGTTGGAAGTCCATGAGCTTGAAGTAAAGAACCAGTCCAGTCTCTCCATTAAAGGGGAGAGTTGTTTGTTTGTCCAGGTGTACTTTCTACCATACAGAGGTAATTCAACCAATCCTAAAGAGCTTATGGCTTCATTGAAAAGCAGTATTTTATTTACCTTATAATATTAAAATCCCCTACTAAGAGCCACTTTTCATCAATATCCACATCATAGTGTTTGAGCCAATGAATGAATTCCCTCTTCCCATCACGCGTACAAGGCCCATACACATTTGTTAGCAGCCAGGAATCACTATTATGCTTTGTAGTTAGTCTGATAGTAATAGCAAAGTTATTCTAGAAAACGAGCTGCCCACTGAAAGAACTACTTTTCCATATAGTTAAAATGCCACCAAATGCACCAATGGAAGGGAGAAATTCAAAGGAATCAAAGGCTAGAGGACTAAATTTTCTGAGGAAGAGGGAGTCAAAGCTACTTTTCTTTGTTTCTTGAAGGCAAAAAACCTCACATTCTGATTCTATGATGGTATCCTTGATTGGGTTCCATTTTTCATCAGAATTAATCCCTCTGACATTCCAGCATAGAACCTTCCAACACTTATTTGATTGATTACTCATAAATCAAGATGATAGAACTGTCATTTTTGTTTCTAGAAGAAGTTGGAGCTTTGCCAAACAGCAACAGCTTGTACCAAAAGAAGGGGTAAAAGCAAAAGCCTGGACCAGGGGGTGGTTAGCAAACAGGAGATACAAATACATTCGCATAGGAACAACACACCAACTATGGGAGACAAGGTTTAACCAGAAAAACTTCAGCACTGGCCAGTACCGACCGACAAACCAGTAATAGCTAAGAGTCCACACCTAGAGAAAGAGATAGAAAGACTCAAGACAAAAGGGAAAGACAGACAAAAGGTAAAGCAGACCAGCTACTCTAGGCCCAAAAGTACAACGGCTTGGCACTATAAGCATAGAGGCGCAACAGCTGAGCATTTTTATCATAAGCCTAAGGATCATTTCTTGGGCATCTTCCTAGCATCCTGCTTCCTTGTGGGAACAAGGTTAGCATCTTTCTTTCCTTGCATATCTTCTTCCTCCTGGGTAGGAACATCCTCCTGAGTGACAGTGTTATCAGTCTCTGTCTTCTTCTTCTCCATCTGCTGCTTCTTATTTTTAGTTGACAGCTTCGACACTCCCTTCTTCTGAATTGCTACAAGGGGAGCGGCCCTGTCTTTGTTAAGCTTTCCCAGCTTCTGATTCAAAGCATTTTCAGTAAGGACATCTTCATCGATCTTGCAAAGGTTTGTACCTAGCCTTTTGATCAAGCTCAGCAACAAATTAGGTGGGCTTGGATTGCATGTCAAACATTTTCTGCCCGGACAGGTAGTTGGTTTGAATCCTTTGTTACATTCCTTGAGCCTTAGGCTCCTTCTGACTTCACTTTCAACTATTGGAGCTTTTGCTGTAGGATTCTTTTTTCCCTCATTTGCAGAGATCCAATCATCAAATTTGGTGGCAGAGTTTTCCTTCTTAGTAGACTGGAGTGAGGAGTCCAATTCAGAGATGAAACAATTAGATTTTTGAGTTGGACAGCTATCTGGAACCAGGATGGTGGACTTAGGCTATCCTTGAAATAATCCTAAGCTTTGGATTCTATGAAGCTTTTAGCCCAATTATAATCCCCAGGGGAAAGGATAAGTGAAGCAAAGAAATGGGCCCAATGATTTGCCAATTTCACCTCTTACTTGGAATGTTGTTAGTATTGGGTAACCAGAGAGGGAGGTGACTATCATTGAGGGTATGAACCCCAAGAAAAGGGAGTTGCTCAACAATAGGATCATCTCTTATAAGGACTGCACCCACATTTAACACATTGTTAGCTGCCTCTTCCATTTGATGGTCCTCAAGCTCTTCTTGATCAAAATTATCTAAGTCATGCATCAAAAGGTGAGCTGGGATCTCCTCATCTATCACTGGCTGTATAGGTAAATTGAGTTGAGGGAAGTCCACCTCAACGTTGGCCTAAGGTTGTAGGATCTGAACTTGAGGATTAGGGCCATTGTTCCGCACAATGGGTTGAATAACCTCTTCAACAACTTCATGTGCGAAGACATTTGGCTCTGGCAACCCATCCACCAGTGCATTCGGTGCCACTGCCGGATTGATGATCATCTCTTACATGTCAAGATTTTGAGGGTTAGCATTCAAATCAAACTCCACGACAGCTGCATTTTGATCAGGACCGAAAAGCTGTTGCTGATCTTTTAAAACCTTATTTTCAAAATAGAGCAAAACATATTCAAGGATTAGTCAGAAAGTTTTATATTCCTTTTTCACACAAATAAATTATGCAACCAATGTGGACGTAAAAAACCTAGAGAATTTAGTTTGGAAATAAATTATAAACCCATCTTCATTTAACAAAATTAACAATTAACATCTGAAGGTAGAAAATTTATCAAAATTATTAAACCATTTATATTAGTTAGTGTTTTCTAGTGACATCTCAATTTGAAAGGATTAAGATTCCCAAGAGGGGGGGGTCAATTGGGCTTATTTTAAATTTCTAAAGCAAATATGAAATCCTATCAAGTGCTAATCACTCCGTGCCTAACGATTCATGTGCCTTAGACTATGAAAGTGGTAACAATCCAAGGAAAGCGAAAAACACCCTACACAATTCTAGTATGAATTGAAGAACAAGTACGGAATGTAATGCGGTATGAAAGAGCTAGGGAAAGAGATTCTTGATACGACAACATTTTGCCGAGGTATCGAGGAGTCGACACTCCCCCTAGTCCTCGTTGGAGCACCTCGCAAGGTATTGCTCCCCCTCAATCCCGCGCGAGGGATGAGTGCTCTCTACGGGCTGGTTCTTCGCCACTCCGACTCAGTGAACCGCCCACAACCGATCACAAGTCCATGGAGAAGGGCCGCCGACAATCCTCCGGCGATCACCTTCCTCCCAAGTACCACCGGACCATCTAGGTGATGTCGATCACCAAGAGTAACAAGCCTTGATTTTCACTTGACTCACTCAAGCTTCACTACTAGAGTGGATGCACACTTGAACTCTTGGATGAACTAGAGGAGAGAAAGATGGATAGATTCGCAAATCACTCTCTCTCTAGGGCTCTTGCTCTCTTCTCAACCTTCTCAAAGAACTCAGCCAACTAAATGAGCAAAGGCAAGGTGGGAGAGAAAGAGGTAAGCTATTTATAGCTCCCACATACTCAGCTCTCGGGCTGAGAAAAAACAGGCATTTTAAGTTGGCGACGGACGCTCCGTCGCTAGCCCCAACGGCTAGTTCCTATTCACGTCAGCAGGCGACGGACGCTGGGCGCCAACTGGCTGCTCTCGGGTTTCTGGGAAAATATTCCCGGACGCTCGCGAGCGTCTGACGCCCATGCGACAGACGCGTCCGTCGCAAACTGGCCGTCTCTGGAGCTCTCTGCTGACTCGATGGACGCTGCGTCAGCATACGTCAGCGTCCGGCGTCAGCGTCTGACGCGCCAGACAATGTCCGGCGTCTCTGGCCTTACCGTCCGACGCCTAGAAACTGGCTCTCTCAACTTCGGTTTTCGTCGCGATGAATATGGAAGTTGTTTTAGGCTATCTTACGGTCACCATAGGCTTGCTTAGAGCTAAGAAAGTCAAGTGTGCACCACACCTAAGTCATGAAGCTCTTTTAAGTCAAGCTACTCATCTAGACCCCCTTGATAGTATGGTCAAAGATCAAATAAAACCCTATCTAATTCTAAGTGTCCTTCATCACCTTATGACACTTAGCCTATCACTCTAGCGTCTTCATCATGTCGTCTTTGAAATCCGAAACGATATCCATCTTGGGGGCTAAGTGATAACCGTTGATGCTCATTCATGTTGATCACTATGGCTAAGCTACGCATAGCCTCTGTAAAACACACATTAACCATAATAATCTTTTACTTGTCGTTAATCACCGAAATCAATAGGACCATGATTCTTTACAATTGATAATTACTACTGTGGCCTGGACCATAATAAATTTCCTATTTTTTAAAAAAAGTTTCTCGAATCAAAATTATAATTTTAACCATTATGTTAAATATTAACCATTTAATTTATAGATGTAATTTCTTTAAATAACTGAATGTGCATATGAAGAACGCAATCAAAGCATTGTAGTTATTGCTCCATTCTTTTAAAATATCTGCCATCTTAGCCATATATGTCTGCAGTAGTACTTCGTAATAAAATCAATACCTTTCATACCATCGTTGCTTTATTTAATAAATCTCGCTATCGTGGGAATAAAAGTCCAGCAAATTCTAGTACAGAGATTTTAATTTCCATGGAAAATGGTGGACCATTTCATTTGGTCCCGTGTTATTAGACCTAATCTGAGTTATAGAGAATGAATAAAAGCCCAACAAATTCTAGTACACAGATATTAATTTCCATGGAAAATGGTGGACCATTCCCATCCACTGCTGGCGCGTCGACAAATATAAAATCCGCACGTATTTCAAAATTCAAACTTTATTATTTTTAACTAATAATTATCCTAATTATATAAAAAAATTGTATTACAAAAGTAGTTATATTATAGATTTGTAATTAATAGTACTTCCTAATAATTAAACTTTTGTTCTTACAAATTACATATTATAAAAGAAATTATAGATCAAAATATATTTTTATAGACTAAATCACGTCTTATATTGAGGACAGAGAGAGTATTAATTTCTATGGAAAATGGTGGACTATTCACATCCACTGCTCGCGCGTCCATATATTCGCAAACTTGGGCTGCAGCGTGCGGCAACACTAGTTAGCTTGGCCAGCAACCACCACCATGGATGCACCTACCGAGGGACGCCAGTCATGGATTGCAGCGTTCGGCGACATGGCGAAGCCCATCTCCACTCTACCTCTCGAGACAAGATGCCCACCATTCCCGCTCCGTCAGCTCAGCGGCTTCTGGCTCCCAGAGATGATCCTGCAGGGCGTGGCCGCCGTGCAAGCGCGTTTGGAGCCAAGGCCCGACGACATCTTCCTCGCCAGCTTCCCCAAGTCCGGCACGACGTGGCTCAAGGCGCTCGCCTTCGCCACGCTCAACAGGGCGGAACACGCGCCGTCGGACCCCGGCCACCCGCTCCGCCTTCGAAGTCCCCATGACTGCGTCAGCTTCTTGGAGATGCCCTTCGCGCTCGCCGAGAGCACCACCGGCGGAGCACAGAAGGACGTGTTCGAGGCCCTCCCTTCGCCACGGGTGCTGGCCACCCACTTGCCCTATAACCTCCTGCCGGAGCGCGTCGTGGGGGACAGCTCGAGCTGTCGCATCGTGTACGTCTGCAGGGACCCCAAGGACGCCCTCGTCTCCGGGTGGCTCTTCACGAAGAAGCATATGGGCGGCGCCACCGCCAAGGGAACCGGCGGCGAAGACGACGACGTTCCGCCGCCATACCCGCTCCAAGACGCGTTCGAGCTGTTCTGCGAGGGCCGCTGCGTCTGCGGGCCGCAGTGGCTCCACGTCCTCGGGTACTGGGAGGAGAGCAGGAGGCGACCGGACAAGGTGCTCTTCCTCCGGTACGAGGAGATGCTCCGGGACCCCGCGAGCAACGTGAAGAAGCTGGCCGAGTTCATGGGCTGCCCGTTTTCCGTGGAGGAGGAAACGGCCGGCACGGTGGACGCCGTCGTCGAGCTCTGCAGCCTGGACAGTCTCAAGGGGTCCAAGGGCAACCGGAGCGGCGTGACCAATAACCTGGGAATCGACAAGGCGTCCTTCTTCCGGAAAGGCGAGGCCGGGGATTGGCGCAACCACCTGACGCCCGAGATGGCGGCGCGGCTGGACGAGATCGTCGACGGCGCGCTGCAAGGGTCGGGGCTCACGTTTGGTGGCGCCGCCAACGACTCCGTGTGATGCCGACGACTGCTCGTGCGCCACGTGCAGGTGGCCGCTCAACCCCATGCATCCACGCTTGTGCTAATAAATAAATAAGTTGGCGTGTCCATCGCCGCCGGCATTCACTCTCGTGAATCCTGAACGTCTCTCTTTTATTTTTAATAATTTCCCCCCACATGATGAATCCTGGACATTTAATTAATGGATTGTATGTGCGTCGTTGATTATTGCAGCGTGTGAACTCGAATACTATATGCTATTCCAGTTGCGTGATTTGTTTTAATTTATAATCTCTTACTAGTCCATCAAACACGGATTAACTTTAGATAATCAATATAAAACCCTATTTATTGAGACATCAGGCGTGTCGATCGCCGGTGGTACGTAGCCACCCGTGAATCTTTTTTTTATTATTACTATCAAATGTGCCGGTACGTTGCACGAGTTATATAGAATATTACACGGTCACTTAAACGATTTAAGTTTAGAATATATAATTCACATCCCATCATGGCTAGTTAGTTGTTCTCGGCAAGGGTTGCGTTTTAAGAGATTTATTAGACTAAACATGATAACAATGTTTAAGATTTTAATAACAATTTGATTTGTTTTTTATATATTTATGGAAAAAAGAAATTAGAAGGGAAAGGTGAAAACTAACATGTATCAGACACCAAATATAAAAAAAGAAATAGACTCATAGGAAGTCAACTAAAATCGGACTCATCATTATTTTTATTATTTGTTTTTTATATTTATGAAAAAAATGAATTAGAAGGGAAAGGTAAAAACTAACGGGTATCAAACGCCAAAGATGGAAAAAGAAACGGACTCACCGGAGGCCAACTAAAACGGGACTCACCTAAATCGAACTCAACACGTTTTAGAATCGGACTATATATTACGTTACACAAAAACTATTCTAACTCGTATGAACATATATAACGGACCAAAATCAGTGTGGAGAGAAATTTTACCTCTTTATTATGAAGGTATATATTAATCCCCTCTCCCTCGAATTGGTGTGTTCTAGTCAGCGCCTCTTTGGTTAAATAAAAATGTTGCAGCTGTGTTCTAGGGCTCTGCTGGGCCACTCCGAGTGTTGGATGGTGCAGCAACACCTGAATGACAAACAGGCAAAAAGTTTAGACCCTGTTTGGAACGTGAGAATTTTTTTTTGTTCCTATGTCTTTTGTATAAAAATAAATTAATTTTTGTGAAATTACTATGCAATTCCTGTAAAATTATTATGTTCCAAATAGGCTCTCGGTGTTTTTAACCCCTCAGACACTCAATTGTTACGAGACTGTTGGTTCCAGATCAAATGAACCAAAAAAATATACATACAATGTAAAAATATTAAACAAACAAAAAATAGCTAGATTATTTCTATGAAACATAAATTATAAAATTTTAAAGAGAAACAAAATAAAATATAAAAAATACATAAAAATGATTAGATGAGTATTCTCCTTTATGAATAGTTAAATAACACCAATTAAATACCACATCCAAATAAAAATAGTAAAATATGGTGAGGTAATATGAAATCTTGTCATATTTGCATCCAACGACTAAAGTTTAGAAGGTATCATATCAAGCTTCCGATACTAATTACGAGAACTAAAAGTAAGCTAATTATAAAACTGATTGTAGGATTCGTGTCTAATTCGCGAGACAAATTTATTATACCGAATTAATATATGATTAACATATGTTTAATGTAGCATCACGTTGTTAAATCATGAAGTAATTATACACTAATTAGACTTAGTAGATTCGTCTCATAAATTAACTTTTATTTATATAATTAGTTTTGTAATTAATATTTATCTTATATTCCTTCTAACTAGTGTCAAGCATCCGATGGAATGGAGATTAAAGTTTAAGGGCCAGTTTGGAAAACAGGAATTTTACAGGACTTACGTAGGAATTTCACAGGAATCAGTTTATTTTCATAGAAAAACGTATGAAAAGAGAAATAATCCCATGTTTCAAACATGGCCTAGGGTATGTACCCGTTAGTGAATATACCTATATACTATAGATACTAGTAGGTGCTAGGTGATGTGACGAGGCATGCAGTACATCTAAGAACAACACCACAATATATATGACCTAAGTAGTCTATATGAACAGTTTTTGTGTCAGTAGTCTACAAGGTAGGTCCCACATAACAAAAATTTCTTCATCTCCAATCTTGTATAAGATCAAGAGAGAGGGAGGAGTAGGAAAAAGCTTTATTTTTCTATTCTCTATAGGTAATGGGTAGTCTATAAACCTATGAGTACCTTTTGCTATGAACTATTTTATGAACTAATCTCACAAAGTTTTAGCTAGCTGATAGATATTACTTTAATCAATATGGACTACTCCCTCCGTCCCAGTTAATTATACGTTTGGTGTTCAAAATTTGTCCGGAATTAAACACTGGCATTAGACCTGAACTACATATGAGCATGGCAAACGCCTGTGGCAAAACATGAACCAACACACCAATAGCAGTGCAGCGCCTAGTATTTTATCTGCTCTTTACGTGGACGAGTGCAACGATGCTAGTATTTTATTTGCTCTTTGCGCTAGCTTTCCAGACAGTCCACATGCGCGTAACCAGCTGACATCAACAGGATCATTTTGGTAAATTTTCATCTATCTTAGTTTCGGTTCCAGTCCTATAAATACAAATATTTTGAGATGGAGGGAGTACTTTTGAACAATATTATGGTTGGTCGCACGCATGGTTTAGAATGCTTTGGACGCACAGCCTGCTCTATGACTGTGCACCTGCAGCAAAGATGCAACGCATGCGGCTGGAATACCTCGGACAGACACTCTGGCCCCACATCTGTGCACCTGCAGGCTGCAGCAGGTAGCATGCAACGCAAGAACGCCCGCCTACCGGGAGGACACCCTGGCCCCACAGCTAGCTAGAGCGCCTGAGCTGGCTGAGCACGAGTACCGCGACATCCTGGCCCCAGTACCGCTGCGAGCGCCGAGCGCATCGTGACCGTTGACAACGACATCGGACGGACAGGGAATCGAGCGCGGGGAGCCCCAGACTCGAGTGCTATAGCCTTGTGATTCGAAAAAAAAAAGAGTGTTATAGCCCTGTTTGATACCTTACTAAGGTTTAGTTTCTATCTCATAACTAGTTCTAAACTAACCCTAACTAAAGAGGTGTTTAGATAAAAGGATTATATTAACAATAAATAAACCTTTTTATGGGAATATCAGTGAACCTCACTAGAACTAGTTTAGCATTCCACCAGAACTTACCTAAATAATCATCTTTTGATGGAGATAGTTTTTTGATGGGCTAGTTGTAAGTAACCTAATCTAGCCTTCATACTTTTAGGTTAGTTAAGCTTAAACTAGTTCTAACCTCTATATCTAAACAGGGCCTATGTAGATTTATCGTAATTTAGGCCACATTTGACAACCCGAAACGTTTCAGATTCTTGCAAAACTCAGCAGAATAACTGAAATATTTTAAGTTAATTATTTTTAAATTGATTTGTATTCAATTTGTTCTTCGGCCTCAACAAGTTACAAATATTATATGATATCAAACTAAAGTATTCAATATTGATACTAGTAATTATGATATCAAACTAGTTACAATTTGTTATTAAATAAATCTATTGATACTAGTTTGATATCATAATTACTTTATTCTAAGAATTTGGTCAAAGTTTAAAATTTTGACTTAGGACAAATTTAGAAATCTATTTTTTCAAGGTTGGAGGGAGTATATAGCTACCTGGGTGTTGAATACCCAATCGAGCACCATCACTAGCCGGCAATATCTCTCAATAAAAAGGGCAAACATTAAACTAGCACACCTAATCAATGCACTTCCATGCAAAAAGGCAAGCGGTAAAAAAAACTACTCAATTTTTAGACGAAATTACAGCACCTGCATGCAAAAGTTCCTTCTATATATTGAATTAGAATTCAGCAATTTCACGAAGTGATTCTGTTTCTCTAGCTAAAAGAAATGTTTCTTGAGAGAATTTAAATCCAAAACATTTCTATAAATAATCTGGATCGATTTCAAAGATCGGTTCACTTATATTAGCTTTAATCTTTACAAATCAGCCATAAAATAGTTTTTTCCTTACAACAAATTAGATATACAAATGAGCAAAATCTAATTTAATACGAACCGAATAAAGCCCAAGATTGTCGACGTAAAACCATGATGAATTATGTGAAATCATATTCATGAATCATGAATATTATTAATGGATCGTGTGCACGACGTTGACGGAAATCTATTTCAATAATTAAACCACAAGCATGTATAACTCACATACGAAGGTCCATGGGTATAAGTTGATTTTCCAGACCCCATTACATGCTCACATACAAGAATGAACTCAGACTCACCTTTACAAAAGTACGTACCAACACCTTGCCTCTATGAGCACCATAGAAGAACTAAATTAGATCGACAAATCTTAAGATTAGCAAAGTCATCATAGGCGTCTCGATATCGACGATCATATTGCCTACCGCTAAAAGAATAGCGCCATTAAATTCAGAAAAACACGAGCAGCCATGTCTAGTCGAGAAGTTAAATTAGGATGGTTCCACCACAACAAACCCAAACAACTGAGCTATGCTAGTTTCTCTATAGGTGAAGTTGTAGTTGTTGGAATCCACGGTACATTTTAATTGTCTGCAAGTGATTTAATGTTTATGTGTAGCCACAATTAATCATAAATATATTTTAGTATACCATTGTGTTGGCATTTGAGACAATATGATTTCATATCCACAAGCAAACAAAGAAATTTACAAATGCTCATACCATAACCGCAAGAGTACGTTCTCTTTCACCCACAACCAAAGATCCCCACTGGCGTTGTCTTTTAACTGAATATATGAACACACATAATAGTTTACTGAAATTCTGGAAAAACGTTAACACCATACAGGGATGATAGCTAACAGGTTACTGAAATTGTTCACGGGGAGTAAAGCTCATTCATTGTTGGAAAAAAAAATAACAGCACACAAAGATGAAAAATAACAATTCAGTAAAATTGTTCGGACAGATAACGATTCACTGAAATCAACATTCAGCTCGCTGTGAATCTGGGATAGCAGTTAAATTCTAGATGACATTTTAGGATCTATGAAATCCAATATTGGCATACAGGAGGCAGCAGCGAAATGCACCAGGTATTGCTTTCTATAGAAGCAGGTTACCTCCGTCCAAAAGAAACATACAGGTCACCTAATAATATGGTTATTTATAAATCCCACTGTCCCATAAATAAAAAGTTGGTAAACGCCAGATAACATAATAATATGATTATTATTACCAGGAGATTACATAGGCAAACTCACCCACACAACATCCCGTGCACGAAATCCTCTGCCCAGTAGAAATCCTCTTTCTTCTCGCTGCCCTGTGCGCTCTCTTTTGAGCTTGCACTCCACCGCTGGTCTCAGTGACGGTTTAGGATTAGCTCAATAAAAAATGAATCTGAATCTCAGATCCATCGTAGAGCAGTTCCGCTAGTGAATCTTAGATTCACCATAAAACCTTTTAGCAACACAACCAGCTCTAAATCCACATAATAATATTTTGTTTAGAATGGACTGACTTGCCCATAGATAGGAGCCCCACGAAAAACGAAAAAAATTCATCTTCTTTGTTAACGGTTGCGCGGGGTGGGGGCGCGACAAGCCACCATAGCTTGGCTGGCCAGGTGAGACAGGCACGTTGCGCCGTTGCGGTGGGGACGGGCGCGTGCGATGTATCGCGTCCGGCTAGTGTGTCGACGTGGTGTCAGCCAGCAAGGCTGGAGGACGGGGCGCGTATGGCGGTGACTTCTCGTGATTGTGCAGCTGCCGAGGGCATGGACACGGCCGGGGAGGGAGCAAGACACGGTATAGCTACTGGGTCTGGGCCTCAGGATCTGCACTGACCGGCCGTGTCTCTAATAAATCCTAGGGTTTTCAGGGCAGGGTCTGGGCCTTTATAGCTATTAGGGTATCTACATGCTGGTATGGACCTTGGGCCGGGCTGCAAATTCAAATGGACCGAATTAATTTCCCCGGTTCAATTCTTTCTCGGACCTATCCGAAATGGATGGATGCACCAAATTTTGGGTCTTTCGTGCCGAATCCCAGAACCTTGCCGGTCGATTAGAGCGGTATAGCCTCAGGACATGAGAAGAGAGCAGACGAAAAAAATTAGAACAAATGGGTATGTTTATGTAACCAGTGACATACAAATAAACTTAGGGTCCGTTTGGTAGGAATCCAGATTTTAGGAGAAATGTTTCAGTTTCAGATTCTGTTAAGAAACGTTTCTCTGAGAAACAGATCACTTGCTAAAACCGTTTGGCTATTTGTCTGGTTTCAGTTTTTGAATAGAGGTGAATGTGCTAGAATATACCAAATTGCCCTTGATATATATGATGAATTTTTTAAGTCACTACATGGCTAAACAAAGCATTTAAAACTTGTGCAAAATATGTATACAATTTTTTCAATTGTATTTTTTGTTTTATTTTTCTAGAGAAAATGACTAAAATATGTATATTGATACTCCTATTGTATTTCTCATTTTATTTTTCTATATTTCTTATTTTATTTTTCTGTATTTATTGTTTTATTTTTCAATATAAAATGGACGAAGTATGTATACATGTACTTCTATTGTATTTCTTGTTTTATTCTTTAACGAGAAAACCGCCAAAATGCGTATAATAGTATTCCTAATATACTTCTTATTTTATTTTTTCTATGAGAAAACGGCCAGCATAAAAGTGGCAACTCTTGTAATTCCTAGCAAGCTGAAACGTTTCTATTAAGATAGAAGAGGCTACGTCGGGTGGGCAGATGGAGAATCGGGTGAAACCAGGCTTTGGCCGTTTCGCATTTCATCGAAGGAACCTGAAGCGTTTCAGTTCCGATTCTAGAGGCTACTAACTCGTTTCTTGCAACCAAACGGGGCTAATTAAACATAGTATCTTACAAATCAGCCGCAGTTCTCAATTGTCTCAAATATAGTGATGTTGTGGATACAGTAACCGTGTTCATTTTCTATGTAATTGAACGTCCACACTAATGTACTCTCTCTTGTCTCACAACGTCAAGGACATGATTGCCAGACTACTATTGATATCTCCGTTCTGAGTTTCATAACTGATGTCCTTGCATTGTATACTAGCCTAGGGTCTATCATGCTCTCACGCATACCTAGCGACCAAATAACTTGCTATAGAGTAGCCTGCAAGCCACATGTAGTATAGGTAAAATCATCATAGAGCAAAACCTACAAGTGAAGAAGCAAATAATATTAGAGAATAATCATATAATAATAACAATAAATAAATATGTTTCTGTTATGAACACTACTACAAAAATGATTTACCGCAGCGTCGCAGTTTTGCACTCCGTGGCGGGCGTCCTTTTTTGTCCGTCACGGTAAATCGCACGATTTACCGCGGCGGACATTTTTCATTTACCGTGGCGGACGTCTTAAGGTGTCCGCCATGGTAAATCGTTTTACTGCAGCGGGCGTCCTGTAAGACCCGCCACGGTTAAGGCCGAGGCCCATTAGGCCCAGGACGAGGCCCGATATCTAGTCCAGGTATATATACGCGAGTTAGGGTTTGGAGCCCCTCATCCCCCACTTCAGTCTCTCCATCTCGAGCCGTCACATTCTCTCCCTCTCGTAACTCTCACGCAACTCTCTCTCCCTCTGTCATCCTCACATCCCGGGCTCCTTCACACACCGCTCCCCAATCTCTATCTCTCTCTCTCCCCAATAATAGAGCGGCAGCGCGGGGCTACGGCGGGTCGCGCCGCGTGGGCAGGGCAGCGCAGCGGGACCAAAGCGGCGGCGCGTCACGCGGGCAGCGCACAGCGCAGCGGGGCCAAAGCGGCGGCGCTCAGAGTCACGGAACGGAGCCTCTGCGTGTCATGGAGTGGAGCCAAAGCGGCGGCGCGCAGAGTCACGGAGCGGAGCCTCGGCGGCAGGTCGTGCAGAGCGGAGCGCGGAGCTTCGACAGGTCGCGCGAGCGACGACGCGGGTCGCGAGGCCAAAGCAGCGCTGGAGCGGCGGCGCGCAGCGCGGAGCGCGGACCATAGCGCCGCTCACAGCGGACGGCGGCGGGTCGCGTGGGGCCACATAGCGCAGCGCGGAGCCTCGGAGGGTCGCGCGGAGCTGCCGAGCGCGGATCCGGCCAGGGCGGCGATGGCGGCGGCGGGATCCCCTCACCGGCGGCGGGATTCTAGCGCAGCCCTGGATGGGCTCGTCGGGCCCTTGGAAGGGCTCGGCGGGTCTATCTAGGCTTTTTTCTTTTTTTTTGTTTTTTTCGAATGATTTACTGCGGCTTGCAAAACAGCCCGCCGCGGGAAGACGTCGATTTCTTGTGACGTTTAGACGGCGGCGGACTGGTTTGCCCGCCACGGGAAACCAAACACGTCCGCCACGGAAAATATGTTGTGTAGTAGTGGAAATATTAAGGTGGATGTCCATAACCCCTATACCATTAAAGTTACAACCTTCATGATTTAATGGTGTAACTCTCCTAGTATTAAATCTTATAACTCCCCTCACGTGAAGCTATATATATGAGGGCTTATGTATTGTAAATGAGTCACGAGCAAAGAGAACAACTCATTTTCATCCTCTCTACTTCTATACTATATATTCTTACATACATATTCTTGATAGTGAAACTAATTATTACATAACACGTTATCAGCATGACTGTCTCTAAAAGCTATCAAGAACTAGGTAAGGAACTTTACATTGATCATAATATTTTTTTTCTATGGTAACACATTACTATTTGTATATGTTTCTATATTTTATTCTTGTATGATTGTTTCAATTTTACAATCTATATATTTTGTAGTTTACTATGTCAAATCTTGCCAAGCTTGATTTCAAGGCTCTGGAAATTTTGGGCAAGAATTACTTGTCATGGGTGCTAGATGTTAAAACTCACTTGAATGCCAATGGGCTTGGTGATGCGATCAAAGAAAAAAATAATGTATCTAGCCAAGATAAAGCAAAAGCTTTGATTTTCATTCGCCGCCACCTCCATGAAGGTTTAAAGGATGAATATCTTATTGATAAGGATCCTCTTGTTCTTTGGAACAAACTAAAAGAAAGATTTGATCATCAAAAGACAGTGATCCTCCTTAAAGCTCGTTATGAGTGGTTGCACCTAAGGTTGCAAGACTATAAAAGTGTTTCTGAATAGAATTCAGCCATGTTTAGAATCACATCGCTATTACTATTGTGTGGTACAATTCAGCCATGTTTAGAATCACATCATTGTTACTATTGTGTGGAGAAAAAGTAACAGATGAGGAGATGTTAGAGAAAACATTCTCCATGTTCCATGCATCAAATGTGCTTCTTCAACAACAATACCGTGAAAGAGGATTCAAGAAATATTCTGAACTTATTTCTTGTTTGCTTGCGACTGAACAAAATAATAAGTTTTTGATGAAAAACCATGAAACATGTTCAACTAGTTCAAATCCACCCCCTTTAGCAAATGGAATGAGATATGATAATCAAAATAGTGGGAGTGGATGAGGACATGGTCATGGCCGTGGACGTGGACGCGGGCGTGGTTGTGGATATGGATATGGTCGTGGTAGAGGAAATTATAGTGTCCAATTCAAGAACATGGGGAATTCCAATAAAAGTCAAGAAAGGGGAGATAGAGATAAAGGCAAAATTGATGTAACAAAAAAACACATGCCATTGTTGTGGTGGAAGATTATTGACACCAGAAGTGGCAAACGGGAAAAGACCGCAAGCATATGGTTGTCAAGTGTAGCTTTCACCGGGAGTATTCTAGGTATCGTATTTTCCACAGGGAACGAGAAGTGAGTTAACTAAGATTATGGATATGTCCTATGATGAATCAAGGGAGACTATGATAACTAGGTTGAGAGGTTCGATATAGCAAAGATATCTAACAAGGCAAAGCTGGTTATACTGGTTTTATCAACCTTTCTCTTGCAGGAGGCGATGGGATAGATCAGAAAGAGGGCAAAACTCTAACTGGACCGCGCCATCATGTTGTATTGAGGCCTTACCTTTTAAGAACTTATCTTACACATGTGGTGGGATACAGAGGCTAGATAAGGCTGTCACTACCTACTAGCTACCGTAAACAATCCGTGCGATAAGCGGTTTACAAAGGTAAGATCTAGTCTAGACACCATGTCTACACTATTCTTATTACTTTAACCCATGCATAAGATTAAAGCACTCTACTTAAAGTAAAGCGATGAACAAGAGCGAAAAGTTGTTATAACAGCTTTGCCAGAAGTAGAATATCAAATGCTATAAAGAACTCGAAAGAATAACTTACAAGTGATGAACTTACAAGAAATTCGCATCTGCTGAGGTACAGCTCAGAGAAGACACCAGACAGGCCCGGCTCTCCTCACTCTCTTCCAACTAGCATAGTACTACTGCAAAGCTATGCTAAGCTAAGTAGTTTCTCCAATGAGGCATGAGTGAGAGTTAAGGCCTAGGGGGCTATTTATCGCTAGAGGTGGAGTACGGGCTACTCCGGTGCCACGTCAGCTATCCGCACCACCTCCATCAGCCACCGTAGGATGAAACCATCATTTTAACCACCTTAGATCAACGACAGGGATGCTTCTGATGCATGGAGGCATGTAGAGAGGCGGTGGGAGCCTCGGGGAATCTTTTGGGCACCTGGTGGAGGTCGGCTAACCTGCCTATGGCAGGTGGGACCTTCTCTTCCTTCTATAAGCTGACCCACTACTTAGGGGGTCTGTGGGTGGCCTCTGGGCCCACACAGAGGTCGGTCGGCCTCAAGTTGTGGCCTTTGGCCTCTATCTTTCGTGTGGAGCATGGCCGACATGTCGTTGGCATCTTGGCAAAGTTTGGTATTTTTCCAAGATAGTTTGTGGGCCCATGTATCCTCGTGCTTTGATCTAGAGCCATTGAGAAGAAGCACAGAGGAGATCCAAGGGTGAATCTTCACTCTAGAGGGTGTACTTGGATCATGGGGGCATGCGAGGTCTTGGTAGCCTCTTAGTGAGGTTGGCCAATCACCTTTAGAGAGCTCTGGACCTCCCCTTCGGCGTGGGACCTCCTTGATAGGTGTGGATTCTACTGTGCAAAGTTGGACTCATAGTGAGGTCGGCCGACCTCCTTTTGTGGCCAAATAAGCTCATCTTTTGCAGGTAGCTTCTGGAGATAATGTCCATCATGATGGTGTATTGGATTTGCACATTTGCCATACATGGAAATATGTCATGTTGGGCCCCAAATCATGACGTTTTGTGCCTACATTCAAATAGAGGACATATACATGTGGAACCAAGTTATTTGAACCAAGTCATTTCTTCTTTGCTTATTCGGTTCCCGAAATGGTCCTTTGTTGACGATTTTGAGTATGTAAAAGTATGTCATTCTTACCGTCAACAAGATCCCCCATACTTACCTCTTTGCTCATCCTCGAGTAAAGGATAAAAGTAAACATAACTATGATATTCTCAAAGTATAAAGCAAGCATAAAGATTTACTCAAGACATTTTGTTATACAAGTGGCGTATGTGGTATTGTCTAGCATATATCCTTGAGAGGTTGATAAATGGAATAGTTCTCAAGGCAAGGTCATCTCCCCAAATCATATTTTTGTACTTGGAGTTTTTGATAAGTTTTTCAAAAGAAAGCACATAAGTCAACTTACTCCTCATATAGCACTCTAGATCACTCACAAGGTGTATGATTCCTTACCAAGGCATAACATGAGATTGTCTTCTATGTATCTTCCTACTTATAAATGGCTTATGTGGAGCTTAGGTAGGGATAAACAATGTAGCATACTTACATTACTTATATTGTAAAGTCAAAACAAGGATCCAAGGAGAAAAATGTCATAATCTTAGATCAAGATGTGCATGTGTATGGAATATGATAGTGGACTTTATTGTACTCCTTTACTATGTATGATCTCTCTAACTTTATGATTGTTTGAGATATGACTCTTTTTTTTCCTGAGCTTTTGCTCATCATCATTTTTGATAGCCATATCTCTTTTGAAGAATTTGAGAGAGATCATAACATATTTCTAGAGTATTTATTGGATGATCATAGGATAAGTAAATGAAAGGCATGTTTTGCGTACTTCCAGTGTAGAAGGAGCATTTATATGTGGTGTGTATGTGATCTTGATCTTTGAATTATGAAAAAATTCTCAACAAGGGTCAACAAGGTTTGACTAAACTCAAAGCAAATACAAGAAGCATATGAGGAAGGTTTTTGATCATGTATAAACATATATGGTGGTAGGAATTTTCTCACTATAGAGGAGTAGTGACATTATGGTTTTATGACATTTTCAAAAATTAATCTCCAAGTACTTTAAATAGACAGGGTATGAATCATGAGCTGAGAACGTATATCACATTGATCAACAACTTAGTCAATATGATTTCCTATCAAGATATTTTCCCACTAGCATAAGCAAAAGCAAGAATTCATCTTTATGACGCTTTTACCCTCAGAACGTCATAGATCATGTCACTTTTCAAATTTTAGTTTCAAATGCGATCTTCTTGTTTTTATTTAATATTAAAAGGGAAATAAACTAAGTAATTAATTTCATGAAGAAATAAATTTTATTTTTATTTTTATTTTTATAAGGGAAATGAGTTAAGCAAATAAAAACATAAAAGAAAAATGGACGGAGATGTGGCAAACCAGTCAGAGTTGATGAGGATGTTGCATGGATGCTGGCTAGTGGGCCTAGGGATACTTGGTGGGGTCGGCCGACCCCACTTCGGAGCCGTTTCACCACTTTGGCCCCTGAAATAGATATCTTACCTTCTGAATGTTCTTCTGCTCTGTCAGTTTTGCTGTTTGGCCCCGAACGTGCATCGGCCGATGCACAAAAGTGGTCGATGAGGTCCAATTTTTCGTGGGATGTGTCATGACCGTGTACATCATGATTCCATGGTTGATCTAGTCAAATGGTATGTTGGGGTGTCGACCAATACCCCTCATACTTGTTTCAGTGCATACTGTAACACAGGACAGAGAGAGATCAAATGCAGGGGTTCTGCTGGGGTAAGACACCAACAGAACTAAGAGTTTATTTTATCATTGATAGCTTAGGCATATGTTCATTGATTCATGAGTGATAGACTATCACGCCTAAGTATATTGTTGTTATGAAGGGCTAAGGTCAAGGGAGAAGATGGAGAGAGAAGGTTCTATAGCCTTAGCATAAGGGATGACAAGCATTTGTCATGCTCTCTTCTATTAGAGCCCTGAGGTAGGTTGTGTCGATGGCTCTAGAGGATGACTAAGGAGAAGGAGAGGCAAGGAGATCCTCTTTCTCAATGGATTTGGATAAGCGCTTGAGCTTTGCATTAGTGATAATGCGAAGATCATTATAGCTATCTTTAAGACCTAGATGCGCCATTCTCTCCTCAGAAGCCCTTTCTTCTAAGTTGGTAATGTTCTCTTTAGCAACAACACGTAGGAGCTTTTCCATATCGCTCTTTTGATCTTATTCTTGGTGGAGCCATGGAGAGGTCAAGGAAGGCAAGAAGGGAAGCAAGAGGAGATGGAATTTCTAATGGTGGTGAAGAAGAACAAGGTAAAAGGAGGAAGAAGGAGAGGGAGAGGTTAAGAAGTGAGAATCCAACATCCTTCGCCTATATTTTCACTTGGATCGTGCCAGAAACAGGAAAGGAACGTTGGTCCAATGTTTAGGAGCAACAGGCATTGCTGAAGGGTCAAAACCCCGATCGGCCGACCGCTTTTTGGAAGGTCTGGCTCGACCGAGCATGGATTAGAGGCTCCACGGGTCAGGTTAGGCAGGCTGTGCAATGTCGGGCTGAGAAGCCTCAAGATGAGGTCGGCCGACCTCCTATTAGGGCCAAATGGGCCCAAATTTTGTGTGGGAGATGATAAGGCTAGGTACATGCTAATTCTAGGGTCAAACACGAAAAATGAATAGGAAATTAAAACATGTAGATTTTAGTTCTTAATTGGATTAAGGACAAAATATATCATGTTAGTTTCTTGCTCAGGTGATTCATGTTCATGAAAAACTTTGATACATTGACCATTTACCTTTGTAGGTGTTGCAACCATAATCTTGAAGTGTGATGATTCCATGTGTCACAACATTGATGATGAAGAATGGTCTTTCTACTGTGAATCATCGCATTGTACTCATACCCTTTTCTCCATTCATTGTTTCTCTCGTACGAAGGGTTAGTGCACAACACATACTCGAAGGAATTAACGAATAATTTGAAGCAAGGGCAATGTTGTCATAGAAATAGAGGGCATCTTCTATGCTATAGAAAAGTTGGCTTTAGCATTTTAGTACAGAACATGATGTTGCCTCATTGTTCACCCATTAAAAATCAAGCAAGGTTAAGGTAAAGATGTGCAAGATCATTTAAAAACTACCTCAAACCTTGATCGTCTCTTATGAATGATCTCACGACTTACCCACCAAAAGTTTGGAAGTTATCATGCATGGGTTAGTCCAAAAGTACAACCAGATTCCATAAAAGTTTACTTTTGGTTCATTAATCAAACTTGACACCATGTCTAATTTGATTAAGGAAAGCTATTTAACCTAAGAATCATGTTTAATTTAAAGAGCTTTTGGAAGCAATATCTCTACTCCCAAACCAAAGCATACTTATAAAAGAACAAGGAAGCATGAAAGAATAAAGAGAGTCATTTTAAGAAGAGACAAGAGCATGGATGGCGAACTAGATGAGCATTTGCATTTTTATTTTATTTATATTTTATTTATGTGACTTGGCAAGATGAGAAAGGTATAAAGAGAAAGCAAGGTAGAGACAATCAAACAAAATTAAACAACAAAGCATGACATGAATTTCTTAGAGAAATCCACTCCCCCATACTTGGATTTTGCAACATTTGACAATGAGCAAATCCATGTCTAGGATGTGGAATTTCCTTTTGAAAGTGCTTCATTATTGAAGGATGTTTGGTTGGACATACCTTGTGTTTTGTTCCATCAGTCTTTTTGTTCAAACCTAGAATGTTTAGTGACAAAAATACCCGAAGGAACACTTTCACAAATATTCTCTCAATCTCATTTTACAAGGTCATTGTATTTATTTCAGAATTTTGGGAAACTAAAAATGTTTTTATTTTTGTTTTATTAATTTTGTTTTTAATAAGAAAACTTGAATAGAAAAGAAGAAGGCTTGGGTTATCTCCTGAAAGTGCTTATTTTTAAGACACAAGCTTGTCTTTGGGAAACCTTCAAGTGCAACTCATGTTGGTGAAGCGGTTTCCCCTTCAACTCCAACATTTTTGAACCTATCCTCAAGACCAAAACCACTACGAGATTTGCAAAATTTATGGTAGAAAAACACATCTACAATCAACCTTGCAAAGATTTTAGAAACCAGAAGCATGAAGATGCTGTAGGTCATGAGTGTTGTGATGGTAGAGGGAAGGACTGATTTGGGAGATTTCTCATTTGAGCATGGATTTCATTGGAAGATCAGGGAATAACTTCCATGCTCATTGACATCATTCTCCCTTTCAAGGAGTGGGTGAGCACTTCCTTTCTCATGACATTTCAAGTCATCCTCAAAACTTGAGTGGGTCATGGCTGTTGGTAAGATTGACATAAGCTCACCCCTTGAATCAAGAACAAGTTTGGATTCTAACCCTTTAATGAGAGGTCGGGAAGACCAAATGGGTAGATAATATTCACCTATTCTATGATCAAGCTTCTCATTTCCTAAAATATTCTCCATGATTCTCATGTTTGGCCTTCTGGTAAAGGTGAGATGAAAGGAATGTCCAGGAAGGTCAAAGATATGGAAATCTAGGAAGATCTTGAGATCATCAACGACCACAAGGACATCATGGAGGACTCCTAAACAATCAAGGATTTGACCATTGGGGAGTCTAAGGTGTTTTTGTGATTGGGATAGATGATCCTTTGATGATGTTGGAACATGGAAATGAGGAATGATGTAGATCCTAAGGCTAGGATCGTAGCAGATTTCACCATCAATGCCCAACACTCGACAGGATAGTCTCCTCACATGTGTGGGTATTTTAGTGACTTCCTTTGAGGATTCGGCCTCATCCAACCATTCTTGACTTACAACGGTAGATAGATGTTCAAACATTGTCTTTGTTCCTCCTGGTTAGATTTATGGCCCTCACGGTTTCCATGCCTCGGGTGTCTTAATGATTTCCCAGAGTCATTAAGTGGGTCATCATAAGACTTGAATGAAGGAACACATGGGGAATCATCAGGATCAAGGATGGGTTCGTCGGATAAGTCAAATGTGGGTATAGAGAAGGAGAGGATAGATTTGGCTTCTAAGCATCTTGGTTTCCTTCTATAAGTTCACTCGACATTTCTTTATCAGGTATTCTAGACTTTTCCTGATGTGCCATGTGGAAGGTCGAGGTGCAAGATGATGTTGATTTGGGGGGCTTTTGAAGAGATCCCTTCATGAGAGGTCTAGAAAGATGTTCCATAGAAGGTCTCTTTTAGATAGGATAATTTTGGGCATTCCCAAAATCAGCAAGATCAGATGAGAGGTTGGCCTCGAACTCGAAGGAATGGTTTAGGTACTGGATTTCTTCTTCCTTCAAGATTTGTGGTATTTGTGGTTTAGGATTGATGGCAGAATCTTTGGATAAGAGTGGTGGTGATTGAGCTATCAAGATTTCTTTTCTAGGGGCTGGTTTTTCTCCTTCTATGGGTCCTTCATTATAAACGTTAGTGTAGGTGGTGTTTTCAAGAACCTTCATGAGAAGACTCTTCCTTTCACTAACGGGTAAACACAGGAAGGCTCCCCTAGAAGTAATGTCAAGAAGTTGTGCGGAATCTTTACTAAGACCGCCATAAAAGTGTTGTAACAATGTTGGCTCGGTTATAGAAAGATTAGGGCCAGATGATGGTAGATCTAAAAGATGGGCCCATGCTGCACCTAGAGATTCCTTTTCCTTTTGTTTAAAGGATAGGACCTCTATTCGAAGACGAACAACACGAGAGGTGGGAAAGAAAGCTAGGCAGAATTTGGATTGTAACTTTTCCCATTCTCCATTTACACCATCTACGGCAAAGGTACCATCGTTTGGCTATTCCTGTTAAATAAAACGGAAATTGTTTCCACTTAAGGGTACCTCGCCTTATCCCATGTATGTGGACACATGAACACAATTGTTTAAAGTCACGTAGATGACTGTAGGGATTTCATCTTCATTTTCAGCAAAGGGTTTGTTCTGAACCATCTCTATGAGACTCAGGCGAAGCTCATAAGGAACGACCAATATGGCTTGAGATGAACTAGGTGGCTCCAACCTAGCGCCCGTTGGAGCACCGTACTCAAAGAGAGGTGTTTGATCCATAGGTGTATATGTGGAAGGAAAGGTTTAAAATCAAACAAGGATAATAGGACCAAAGGGTTCTAGTTAAAATAGCCACCGTTCCCCGGCAATGGTGCCAGAAAGCTTGTTGACATGAGAAGTGGCAAACGGGAAAAGACCGCAATCGTACGGTTGTCAAGTGTAGCTTTCACGGGAGTATTCCAGGTATCGTATTTTCCACAGGGAACGAGAAGTGAGTTAACTAGGATTATGGATATGTCCTATGATGAATCAAGGGAGACTATGATAACGGGGTTGAGAGGTTCAATACAGCAAAGATATCTAACAAGGCAAAGCTGGTTATACTGGCTTTATCAGCCCTTCTCTTGCAGGAGGCGATGTGATAGATTAGAAAGAGGGCAAAACTCTAACCGGACCGCACCATCATGTTGTATTGAGGCCCTACCTTTTAAGAACTTATCTTACACACGTGATGGGATATAGAGGCTAGATAGGGCTGTCACTACCTTCTAGCTACCACAAACAATCCGTGCGATAAGCGGTTTACAAAGGTAAGATATAGTCTAGACACCACGTCTACACTATTCTTACTACTTTAACCCATGCATAAGATTAAAGCACTCTACTTAAAGTAAAGCGATGAACAAGTGTGAAAAGTTATATAACAACTATGCCAGAAGTAGAATATCAAATGCTATAAAGAACTCGGAAGAATCACTTACAAGTGCTGAACTTACAAGAAATTCGCATCTGCTAAGGTATAGCTCGGAGAAGACACCAGACAGGCCCGGCTCACCTCCAGACTCTACTCACTCTCTTCCAACTAGCATAGTACTATTGCAGAGCTACGCTAAGCTAAGTAGTTTCTCCAATGAGGCATGAGTGAGAGTGAAGGCCTAGGGGGTATTTATAGCTAGAGGTGGAGTAGGGGCTACTCCGGTGCCACATCAGCGATCTGCGCCACCTCCATCAGCCATCGTAGGATGAAACCGTCATTGTAACTACCTTAGATCAATGGCAGGGATGCTTTGATGCATGGAGGCATGCAGAGAGGCGGTGGGAGCCTCGGGGAATCTTTTGGGCACCTAGGGGAGGTCAGCCGACCTGCCTATGGCAGGTGGGACCTTCCTCTTCCTTCTAGAAGCTGACCCCCCACTTAGGGGGTCTGTGGGTGGCCTCTGGGCCCACACATGAGGTCGACCGACCTCAAGTTGTGGCCTTTGGTCTCCATCTTTCTTGTGGAGCATGGCCCACATGTCATTGGCATCTTGGCAAAGTTTGGTATTTTTCCGAGATAGTTTTTGGGCCCATGTATCCTCGTTCTTTGATCTAGAGCTGTTGAGAAGAAGCACAGAGGAGATCCAAGGGTGAATCTTCACTTTAGAGGGTGTACTTGGATCAATGGGGCATGGGAGGTCTTGGTAGCCTCTTAGTGAGGTCGACTGATCCCCTTTAGAGAGCTCTAGGCCTCCCCTTCGGCGTGGGACCTCCTTGATAGGTGTGGATAAAGTTGGGCTCATAGTGAGGTCGACCGACCTCCTTTTGTGGCCAAATAAGCTCATCTTTTGCAGGTAGCTTCTAGAGGTAATGTCCATCATGATGGTGTATTAGATTTACACATTTTCCATACTTGGAAATATGTCATGTTGGGCCCTAAATCATGATGTTTTGTGCCTACATTCAAATAGAGGACATATACATGTGGAACCAAGTCATTTCTTCTTTGCTTATTCGGTTCCCGAAATGGTCCTTTGTTGACAGTTTTGAGTATGTAAAAGTATGTCATTCTTGCCGTCAACAAAGATCTCATTAGGCACAGAAGTGTCGCACACCCAAATATCTTGTTGATCTCTATCAAGAATCACTTTAGAAGAAGAACAAAAAGATAGAGACAAACTTTGCAAGTGGTAGTGGTGATAATATTTTGGATGATAATATACTCAGTGCGATAGATTTTAGATAATATGACCACAAGACCACAACACATCTTGATGCTTTTGATTTCTTCATCCAAGAATAAATGATCTTATTGTTAATTTTTCTTCATGCATGAATAAATGCAATGTAATGGTAGTACCATTGAAGAATGTTTCATCTTATAAATGAATGAATAAAGTTATATTATGTTTGCATTTAATTAGTATTCATTTCATATGTTTTACTACGTTTATTTAATAGAGCAGTAATGTTCATTAGTACGTTTTTTTGAAGAGTATGGACGAACCATTGCCTAGGGAGCTTGCAAATGAAGAAACTATATGTATTATAGACATTGGAACAACTCATACTATCTTGAAGAGTAAAATGCATTTTTCCTATCTTATATTACAAGATGCGTTCATAATATATCAGGAAGTGCTAATTTGATAGAGGGTTTAGGAAGAGCCACAATATTGTTACTTTGTGGGACAAAGGTAGACATAACCAAAGCACTTTATTCCCCAAAGTCTCAAAGAAATTTGTTGAGCTTTAAAGATATATGCCAAAATGGCTATCATATAGAGACAATGTGTAAGGGTAATGTGGAGTACCTCAACATAACAAAGATGTCATCAGGGAAAAATATGTGTTGGAGAAATTACCAGAATTACCTTCTGGTTTATACTATACAAGTGTCAAAGAGAATGAGTCATATATGATGGCGGAACAGAAGTTCACCAACCATAACAATTTTATTATTTGGCATGACCAGCTAGGCCATCCCAGATCAGTAATGATGCGAAAAATTATTAATAGTTCATGCGACCATGAATTAAAGAACAAAAAGATTCTTCAATCGATTGACTTCCTATGCATTGCATGTTCTCAAGGGAAACTGATTGTATGCCCTTTACCGGCTAAAATTGGACATGAGCCCCTTGCTTTTCTAGAGCGTATACTGTTGGTATTTCTTAACGCACACAGATAAATCCGTAAGCGCACGGATACTGTTGTAGCTTTCACCCGGGAGTATTTCAAAAGTGTACTAGAGAAACTAAAAACATCCAATGACAGAATGATAACTAGGTAAATAGAGATTTTAGAGTTTTCTAAGGGGTTCTATCTAATCAAAGGCCCACGATACTCTACTTACATTGGAGCAACAGTACCTTCCCGACTCTCGACAAAGACTGGGAAAAAGGTAGTCGGGAGAGGCTGCCAAAAGCTTTACGAAAACACCAACCCTAACGTGGTGGACTACAAAGGCCTTACAGAGCTGTCACCTCTGGGACTACCACAACTATCCATGGGATTGGGCACAAACTCAGTTAAACCCTAGTCTAGACACAACGTCTACACTAACGCTTACTACTCTAATCCCATACGAAAACTAGAGCACTCAATACGAGCAGAGATACCGTAAATAAAATAAAGTAAGAACTAAAATAAGATACTTAGAAATAATAAATGAAGAACCAGGAGATTGCTTAGGACGAACCAGATGCTGCAAAAATACAAAGTTGAGGAAGATCCGACAGTTCCGGCTTCTCCTAGCTCTCTCCTTCTCTCTCTCATCTCTAATTACAACTAGAAGAACTAGATCTAGACAACTAGAGGGACATCTACTCTATTTGGATGGAGAATTGAAACCCTAGATTTTGCTCTGTAGGTAATAGTGCCTGGAGAGGGGGGTCTGCCCCTCTATTTATAGCCCGGTGGGATTAACGCCGACCGTAGGATCAAACCGACTTCACGTAGGGCCGAAATGAACCCTAGGAGGCGGTGGAGGAAGCTTACAGAAGCGGGTCAGGATCCGCTACAGTAGAGGGCCGCCCGGCATGGGCTGGGGGCGGTCGGCACCCCATCTCAACCTCTCGGGCCCCGCTTCTTTCGGGTATCTTCTGGATCCTTCCTGAGTCTGATGGAAGTATCCTACCGCGGGATAATTCTGGTAATTAATCTGATAACTAGATCTTCTACGATTCTCTGGAATAGTCCCTGAAAAATAATAGAATACCAAAGCTATGAGATTCTGTCAGTTCAGTCCCTCAAATATACAGTGGGTGATGGTTACAGTATGTTCTAGATTATTCCCAAGTTGAATTCCATTGTGGTGTTGATATCTTGATCATCGGGGCTCCAAATATAGCAAGTGATAGGTCCGTTTTGATCGGCTCGACAAGCTCTTCGCAATGATGTACTCTAATTCCTTGTTTGAGGTGCTTTAATATAGTGAAACTTGGATATCCTTCAAAACAAGTGAGAACACCACAACTCGTGGAACTCGTTAGAATTAAACCCTACAACTATGCTTTATTAATTTATTTCTTATCATTTGATGCAATAGTTGATGGCTGAAATTAGGTGTTAAGAGCCGTCAACAAGTTCCCCAAGCTTAACCTTTGCTAGTCCCTAAGCAAAGCTAAACTCAACAATGGATCAGGAGTTGCTACAACGCTTTCATGCCTCAAAAGTACACATGCCTTCAAACAAAAATTTTACTCTGGATTAGAGTAAACTATTCTAACTTTCAAACTTACCCATATTACCTTCAACTATGGGGCTTATAGCCTTCACTTGGGTCTTGAGCAATTGAAAGGTGGAATGATCATTCCAAGCACTATGTCTCAAGCTCTTCACTTTACCTTCATCCTGGAGTTTTGCAAAGTTTTCAAAATAAAACTCAAAGTCTCTTTTGTATGACGCTCTCAAGTCTCTCAATATGTGGTATGTGTGGACCATTACCAAGGAAACAATGGTGTTATTCCTTCTCTCTTCACCCTATAACTAATAGGCAATATATGGAGTTCATAGGTGGTAGCTCATACATACTTGCAAAGCATATATTGCTAAGTCAAACAATGGATCCAGAGAAACAAGGCATACAATCATATCAAGATGTGCATGTGTATGAGATATATGGTAGATATATAGTGGATGTATGAGGGTGGATATGTGGTGGATATATAATGGTGTATGGTGAAAACCTAATTCTACTCTGCTCCTTGAATATATACACATCTGTCTTTTAGAACTTGGATTTTTTTAGAGAACTTGGGCTTGCTTTCTTTTTCTCTTCTTTTTTTCTTTTCTTTTCTCTTTTTTTATTTAGAGAGGCGGGCATCTAAGTACCCATTGTTTTGGTAGGACACTTGTCCATGTTTTACTCTCTTTATTTTCTTTCTTTTTTTCACAACCCCAAGCCTCTTTCTACAATAAGGCTTTTGAGAGATGATAACAAGGAAATCTTTGGAGTAGTTATAATTGGGGTAATAGAATGTATGGATAGGTGGAGAACTGTGATATATTTGGTTGCTTACTCCCAAGGTAGGAATAGAGTATTTTTCTAGTGGATCTGAATGACGTATATGTGGATGCGTACTTCCAAGATAGAAGCAGCATATATGGGTGGAGTGTATGTGATCTTGATTTTAAAAGCATGACAAGTCTCTAGGGGTCAACAAAGCTTGGCAAAACTCAATGCAAATACAAGCAGTAAATATAATTATATAAGGTTTTCCTAATCTACCAGGCATGTATATATGGTTGTGGTAGGAATTCAAGCTCTCATCATACAGAAACTCATCATGTAGTATTTTCAATTTTCAAAAGATAAATGTTCTAGAACTCTAGTATTGCAAGGAACAAGATAAATAGCAGCTCAAACTTTCTCATATCATACCTATCAAATACCTAGACTTAGCTCAAGCATTTGCAACCAACAAGTTTCAGGTTCAGAGCAAATCTTATGTCAAAACAATTATATCTAACACTCAGGAGAATTCAAGGCTGAAAACTAGGTACTTGAAAGGAATTACGGTAGAGAAACTATTCATCATTTCCATACATATAGTTATCTTCAGAGTTCTTCATTTTATTATTAGCAACTTCTAAACACACCTATTATTATTACTAAATAGAAAATTCGCTTAAGGATAAAGTAGATAATGAAAATACCATAGATAAAAAGTGTCTAAGTTGTCACTATTGTGATTTATAATTATTTAAGTGTGAACCTTCATGTGCTCACATTTTGTTTAAATTAATTTATTTAACTAATATCTAAATAAAGTAAATATAAGCGGATAAGGATACTTACCTGGATGCATGGGGGTGCTCTCCCCCAAGCTGAATGTTGACTTGGTCATTCATTTTTACAGTGTAGACATACTTCACTTCTTTGAGACTTCAAAGATTGATCGTTGATGTAGTAGTACTCTCAAAGTGGATGAAGATATCTAGTCTTGTATTGTCTTTCCAAATCCTGCTAAACTCAAATAGACAACAAAGCTCGTGGAACAGATTAAGCTTTAGCGGTAAACCATATATGCCTTGATTTCCTAGAGCCTTTCAGAATTCAAATATTCAAATATTTTTAGATTTTCAATTTTATATGCAGATGACTAATGCAATATTTTTTATGCCTCCATGGTAAATATTTTGAAGACTTATTCACATGAGGCTTAAAGGTTTTTCTTTTTAAATGCAATGCAGAAATATAGATATGCTATGATAAAGATGATTATGCACTGGATTGGACTAAGGATGATATATGAATAGTACAAGAAATACTTAAGTAAAGTAAATATGCTAGAATACAACTAGTGCAATGCAGAGGAAAATAAATATGCAGATAACTCACCGAGTTTATCGTCCGGCTATGGTTCAGAGATTTAGGTCCGTCGAACCGAACATCTCTCTGGTTTAGACGTCTTTAGGAGCATGGTCTCATCCTGATGAGGTTGCTTACCATGTAGTTGCAATTGTATCCTCGTAGATGTACGCGTCTATTTTCAAAGGTCACAGACAACTTCTTCAAAAGTGTAAGCTCCAATGGAGATTGGGATGACATGTCTCCCTGGATGTTTTTTATTGGTAGGGTGTCATCCACCCATGCTCTTGATAGCGCAGTGAAGAAGTGTCCTGCTCATAGAAACAAGGCAGAGATCAAGTGCATGGGCTCTGTTGGTGGAAAAACACCAACAGAACCAAAAGTTTATTTATTCATCTCTAACCTAAATATATTTGAGCAAAATTGAGTTGTATTTTATTTAGCCATGGCATGAGTGATCAGTCCAGAAGATGAGCATGAGTGTAGCATTTCAAAAACACTTAATAAATTAGATTTCTATAACATATGGAAGGATTGCTTATGAATAATGTATCAATGATTGAGATCATCTTCCAAGGTTTGGATATGCAACATTTTAGTCCATATGGTTAAGACTGTGAGATTAAGAGGTGGTACTAGGATCAAACTAATATGTTGAGTTAATCAGGTTGGATCAAATAAAGTTGCAGCTCAAACATGTTTAGATCTTTATTTATGTGAATACCAGAATCAAAAGAAATGCTTTCAGAGTTTTGATTACTTACCCTTACCTTTGTCATTGAAGAATGATGGTTTCATAACCGTCATAGAAGCTTCCCTTCATCAACTGGTTGTGCATTAATAGCTTGTCTCCTCTGTTCCACTCCTTTCTCATACTTGTTCTTCTGATCTTGACATTTCTATTGGTCTTGTCTTGAAGTTTTTTTCACCCTCTTCCATGGATTGAGCGGATGTAGATTTTGTCATTTGTCTTCTCCTTGCTCCACGGAATTCATCATGATGAATTAGTTGCATCTCCTTGTGAGGGTTGTTGAAGTTCATGTATTTCTCTTTATCTCTAGTGTGAGTCCATCTTAGGACTTCCCAATTATATTGAAAGTTTTCCTGCAGGGGTTAGTCCAACAAAATATCCAATATCTACTCTAGTATGCTATCGGTTCAAAAATCAACCTAGACATGTCTAGTTTAATTTAGGAAGACATTTTAACCTAAGCCCCACGCTTAATTTAAACGCCTTTTGAAGTAAAATCAAAATACCTTTGATTTAAACTAAGCACCATGCATAATTTAAAAGGTGTATAAATATACTTCAAAACCTAAACATATACTATAGCAGACAAAGGTAGCATCAAAGTATTAGGGAGACTTACTCAAGTGAAGATGAAAGAGTATGATTTTTTTCTTTTTAGTAGTTGAGCATGCCTTAAAGGTAGGTACAAATTATATGATGTAGCAACATGGCAAAAGATGTTTTTAAGATAGGTTATCCCCAAGCTTGAATTTTGCAAAAAGCAAGATTGGATGAATTAAATTCAATGTTGCATAATAATTGGTTGGACATACCTTATGCTTATCATTCCTTCATTCTTTCTGCTCTATATCTGAAAAGGTTAGTGATAAAAATACCCGAAGGAATATAATCATATAATTCTATGCTCGTTTCACAAAGGTAGGCAACAAAAAGGGTGAATACTCATGTTAAGATCTGAGAGATGCTTGTTTTAGGACACTAAGCTTGTCCTAGGGAAACCTTTCAAGATGTGCTTTTAGTGAAATGGTTTCCCCTTCATTACCTATGTCAAGATTTACACAACAAGATCTACAATATTTATGATAAACATATGCATCGACAACCACCCTTTTGAAGTTCTTGTAAATAGAATGTGTGAGCATGTTGAAGATGTCATAAATGGTAATGATAAAGAGACCAATGGGTTTGGGAGATGCCTCATATGAGCATGAATTTAATGATATGGTTATGGAGTAGATTCCATGCTCATAGATGTCATCTTCCTCTCCAATCTCTATGGTTAATTCTTCATGTATGTTCAAAATTCCACTTGGATTGGTGACGCTCGAATTGGTCTTGTTCGGGGTCTCCTCTATATTTGGATGTGTTATATATTCAAAGGGAGTTAAAATTAAACCAATGCCAGAGAAAGATTGCTCCCAAACCATGGCTATACAAGCAGGGCGAAGGTCATAACCATTTATTAGAATGGGGTGTGAAGATGGTGAAGTCTCCAACAAGTCGCCCTTTCGAGTAGAGTATTTATGAATGTGGTAAGATGAATATGGTAAGGTGAGAAAGATGGTAAAAAGGAAAAAGGTAAATGGATGACCATAGTTCAAAACTGGCACAACTACCATTCCCCAGTAACAGCGCCAGAAAGCTTGTTGGTATTTCTTAACGCACATAGATAAATCCCCAAGCGCACGGATACCGTTGTAGCTTCCACCCGGGAGTATTCCAAAAGGGTATCGATTTCCACGGCGAACGTGAAGTGTACTACAGAAATTAAGAACATCCAATGAAAGAATGATAACTAGGTAAAGAGAGATTTTAGAGTTTTCTAAGGGGTTCTATCTAATCAAAGGTCCACGATACTCTACTTACTTTGGAGCAACAGTACCTTCCCGACTCTTGACAAAGACTGGGAAAAAGGTAGTCGGGAGAGGCTGCGAAAAGCTCAACAAAAACACCAACCCAAACGTGGTGGATTACGAAGGCCTTACAGAGCTATCACCACTAGGCTACCACAACTATCCGTGGGATTGGGCGCAAACTCAGGTAAACCCTAGTCTAGCCACCACGTCTATACTAACGTTTACTACTCTAATCCTATACAAAAACTAGAGCACTCAATACGAGCGGAGATCTCGTAAATAGAATAAAGTAAGAACTAAAATAAGATACTTAGAAATAATAAATGAAGAACCTTGAGATTCCTTAGGACGAACCAGATGCTGCAAAAATACAAAGTTGAGGAAGATCCGACAGATCTGGCTCCTCCTAGCTCTCTCCTCCTCTCTCTCACCTCTAATTACAACTAGATGAACTAGAACTAGAAGAACTAGATCTAGACAACTAGAGGGACTTCTACTCTAATTGGATGGTGTTGACGGTCATTAACGCCAACATTTACTATAATTATAAACATGATAAATGGATCAATCACATAAAAATATATAGAAATATAGGGATTTATCTAACAAATTTCACGAGTTTTGGTATTCCATTATTTTCCAGGGACTATTCTAGAAAAGAGCAACAAAAGGAATTAAATCAGAATAGATATCGAATAAATCCCGCAAAGATATAGTTGCAAATCAACTCACGGAGGATCCCACAGACACCAGAGCGAAGCAAGGCTCGAGACCCCGACATGTGGGGCCAGCCGGCATGGGGTAGGGCCAGGCAGCACCGCCCTGGGCCCACTGCCTGCCTTCTTCTGGAAGCTTCCTCCACCGCCTTTGAGGAGTCATCTTAGCCCTACCTTAAGTTGGTTTGATCCAACGGCTGTCGCGCACCCCACCGGTATATAAATAGAGCCCTATACCCCCCGGGAGAGAAGAATAGAATAGATCTAGGGCTTCTAGAGATTAGATTAGAACTCTAGTGCTTCAAGTTATTAGCTATGTAGCTAGCAAGGTTCAAGTGGAGTTGGGCGATACGCTCGGGATTCCAGATCCGTTTGTCTGGAGATCGGTAATTTATCTTGTATCTATATTGACTTTATACTTCTTTATTATATTGCTACTTATTGAGTTCTTAGTTTATTATATTTGCATATTAGATGTAGTTATGATTGGTGATGATTATCTTTATATGTTCGTAAAGAACCTAATTCAATTCTGGAGTGGGTTAGGTGGTATGTATTATGCAAGCGTGGTGCTTGGATATTATATGTACCTACGGATGTCTCCTGATGTGCCGTGTAGTGTGGTAGTTCGCGTAGGTGACTTTTATAGCTGTGTTGATTCCTCTGTAGTCCACCCTTAGCACATAGGCTTGGCAGAGTGCGGTCGCGACGGAGGTGACGGTTCTGTCCTAATAGCCTCCTGATGCTCCTTATGATATTTTCTGAGTCAGTTATGCTATAGATGAGAGTATGTAGGTAGGGTGTGCTTAGTTCCTTTTTATTTGGTAATTCCCTAGGATTCTTTTTACTCTAGCCGAATCTTGAGTTGCCTGGCTATATTATTAGTGAGTCTCTATTTCTATCTCTGGAATACCATTTATCTTATACTTTTATTATCATATTTATTATCTTGACATGACTTACCCATGCTAAAGCATTAGAAAGGTTGGTCTAATCTTAGGTCTGCACATTTATAGTCAAAGTTGTACGCATTTAGGTTTCCTTTTCTATCTCTGTTTAATTCCTACAATTAATTGAAAGTTTTCCTTTTGGCATAAACAAATCAACGATACTCGGAGAATCTCACTGGGTGAAATGCTACAATAGAAGAATTATCTGTGCACTTGCGGATATATTCCATAGAATTATTTTATAATTGTCAAGTGTAGATTATTTCAACATTTTCTGATATCATGCTAGGGATGACAACTTATTGTATAGTGATGTTAGGAAGCGTCTCCTACATTTCTAGCGTCGTTCCTAAGGATGTGGATTTTTCTCTATTTTTAGTATGACGCTAAGAAATGTCAACAAACATTTTTGGTGCCGTTGTCAGGGAAGCGATGATCAATTTAATTTGCGAGGATATAATTTAATAGGGAAGTTTTTCATAAAAGATATTTTAGAAGAAAAGAGAAATATGGCTTAGACATAAATACCTATAGATAGACAACAACCTATTGCTTTAGCAGGCTTACCCTTTGTCTCAACTTTGTCTACATTCTATATAGGGTAAGTTCGGTCTTGGTTGTGAAGCATTAATTCATATCAATCAGATACAACCAAGGATAAAGAAGTTTAACATCAGTTGGAGAAGTCATGGCTGAGAAGACCCAACATGAATTCTCTGCACCAAGCATTGAGAATATTCACGTTGGACCAGAGCTCAACACTGAAGATCATGACTATGAACTCAAGCTAAGCCTCATCAACATGGTGCAAGCTATCACATTTAATGGAAAGAAGGATGAAGATGCAAGCGTTCATCTATAGAATTTTCTGGAGATTTGCAGTACCATCAACATCAAGAACATATCTCAAGACGTAGTGGTACTTTGTTTCCTTTCTCATTGGAGGGGAGAGCGAAGCAGTGGTTCTATCAGAATAAAGATCAGTCAAGACATGGGAAGAATGTTCAAAAGCTTTCCTAGAGAAGTTTTTCCCTGTAGGTAAGACCAATGCCTTACAAGGAAAGATTTCAGATTTTCGTTAGCAGAAAGGTGAACCTATTCTAGAAGCTTGGGACCGTTTTCAAGGATATATTTCAGATTACCTACATCATGGAATGGAAGAATGGTTGCTCATGCAAACATTCTACCATGGATTAGTTCCAAAATCATGTGAACAACTGGATGGCTCTGCTGAAGGATCATTTATGTCACTCACCCCGGGAAGAGCTAGAAGTTTATTGGAAAAGATGACAGAAAATCAGAATTGGACATGCACCAGTCAAGATTGCCATATGAATGAAGTAGTTCCAGAGGAGGTGTGTGCACTATCAACCAAGATGGATGTATTCAATACTACAGGATTTATTTTCCGTGGCAGTAAAAAATGATTAACCGTGGCCGTTTTTCCAATTGCCATGGATCAATGGTCACGGTTAATAGTGGCATTAACCGTGGCAGTTAACTTATAGCAACCACCTTAACCGTGGTGGTTGCTATAAGTTAACTGCCACGGTTAATATTTTCCAGTAACAAAAAAATATTTTATAAATTTTAAATTAGATTTCAAAACATTTTCTCATATTCAAGCACAGATAATATTACATAGAAAATATTCATACATGGAATAAACAGATATATTACATGAATATTAACCGTGGCAGTTAACTTCTCAACTTCTCTTGTAAGTACTAGCTAAACATTTACTACCGCAAACAACTTCTCCAAATACTTGGCACAAACATAAAGCGAGTACTAGCTAAACATTTACTACCAGCATCAAAGAGAAGCACCAGCAGCAGCCTCACCATTGTCACTGCAACCACACATCTACCTTGGCTCGAGTGGTAGGAAGACACATGCAGTTTACTGAAACAAGGATATGCATACATGTTTATTTCAACTTGAAAGCCAAAATACATTTTACATACTTAAGTTCAAACATAACTTCAGCCTTATGTTCAAAATTACATGGGTTTATTTAGAATTGCTTTTCTCAAGAATTACATGGGTTTATTTAGAATTGCTTTTACATAACTTCAGACTTAAGTCCGATAGCTTTTCTCAAGAATGGCTGCTTGCAACTTGTGATATATGAGTGGACCTGTCAAACATTTTACTGCTAAGGTATACAATTGCATCTCTTAGTATATGATATGAACCAGTCAAAAAACATATATATTAAGTCATATGATATATGCTATGAACAAATATCTTGCCCTCTAAGATATATGATCAGTGATAGGGCCTTGATTAGAACTGGACATATATATATATATACTCTTGAGAGAAGAAGGGACCTTTAGGGTAGCATGCTGAAGAAGAGGTCTGAACCCTTAGCCTTCTTTGGAGCAGAACCACTTGTAGCACAATGACGCTGAAAAAAAGAGACTAGATGAAGAAGCATGCAACAATAACAATCATGAAGTCAGTTTCTCATGGAACATTATGCAAAGAAATAGCCTATAACCAAACTTTTGTGCCTGAATCCCAACAAGTAAACATAGACAAATTTTCATGTTTGAAAGGGGAAAAGGGGCATCAAGAAATGTTCAAAAGTCAAAACTGTCCTTTGACAAGCATAACTTGCTTTTGAATTGTTTTATTTGACTAATACCTACTGGTGGAAACTAAAACTTACAACAGTGTGTGATAGCAAAATGAGACAAGGACCTATTCCAAGAGTGGCTTAAATAAGAGGTAACCACACATGCTTGGTTACATGCTACTTATTATGCCATGTTTGGCACACACAAAATTTACCCTGTTCCTGCGTTTTACCTGCTGAATTACACACAAAATTCTTATACAATTCCTTCAAAATTCTTGCATTCTAAATGGGCCCTTACAATACATTTAATTTGCAACTAAGGAATACTTTTCCCTGAACTCTGAATCTACTAAGGACTGATATTAGCAGAAGGAAAACTGAAGATTGAATGAGAACATCACTTACAACGCCACCACCTTGCCATCATCCGAGCAACTCACTCCCCAATTCGACGAAGACCCAATAGGATCATCTGCTACACCCTCTCCATATCTCAAAAGAGGTCTCCCTGAAAAAAACACCAGTAGAATTTGTTTAGGCACAAATCTATGCATGTCAAGAACCTAGTCTGTCATCAGTTTTAATATGGAGAGGTGGAGGGGCGGTGGAGGCGCCATCGGTGGGGGGGTGGAGGGGCGCCATCGGGGAGTAGAGCACTGTCAGTGGGGAGGTGGAAGGGAGCCGCCGGTGGGGAGGTGCGATGGAGGGAGCCGCCGGTGGAGGGGAACTGCCGGTGGGGGAGGTGCCGGTGGAGGGGAGCCTCGGTGGGGAGGTGCCGCCGGTGGGGATGGGTTGAGGGGAGCCGCCGGTGGGGGGGGGGGGGGAGGAGGGCGTCGTCGGTGGGGGAGGTGGTGGTGCGGGGAGGGGCACCGTCAGGTGTCGTCGGTGGGGGAGGGGCGCCATCGGGCGTTGTCGGTGGGGGAGGTGGCGGTGCGGGGAGGCGCGCCGCGGGTGGGGGAGTGGAGTCGTCGCGCCGTTGGGTGGGGTAGGAGAGCCGCTCGGGCCTAGGTGAGGGAGGCGGCGGCGCCTGGGTGAGGCAGAGAGAGAGAGAGGGTGGAGGGGTGAGGTAGAGTGCCTTGTCAGGCCACACCTGGTCTTATTGGGCTTCGGCCTGTTTACCGAAGCGGACCAGTAAGGAGGACCGCCTCCGTAAATAGATTTTGCGAGACAATTTTTTTAACCGCCTCAGATAATAAAAAGTGACCGCCTCAGTTATCCAGCCATTAACCGTGGCGGTTTATTGTTTTGACTGCCACGGTTAAGATTTCCCAGGTGTCATGCAAAAGAAATTTTGTAGTAGTGATTGTTAAATTGGCTAGAGCAAAGAGCCAATTACAAAAGAGATCGTCAAGCCATTCAGGATGCATTCAATGCTCAGAATTAATGTAGAGTTGAATTTGCTAATCCCGCAGAATATATCAATACCATCGTCAAATCAATTCCACAGAAGCAAGGATGGAGTCAACCTCAGTCTACCAGTCAAGGTAAGTACCAAGGTAATAATTTTTCTAATCAAAGACTACCACCCATAAGAGCATTAATACTAGAACAAACTAAAATTAATGAAAGTATTAATAACAAGCTTGCTTATAATGACCAAATCTTAGAAGGAATAAATTCTAAGTTAGATAATTTCTCTTCTGCTATAAAAGAACAAATGATATTTAATAAGAAGATAGAATTGCAAATAGCACATTTGGTTTCTACTCTATCTACTGTGACTAACCATGAGCAGGTAAAAGGAATAACTACTAGAAAAGGTAAGACCACTCATGATCCACCTTATCTAGAAGGGGCACGTAGACCACCACAATTAGTGCAAGTAGAAAGAGAAGTAGACAAACCAGAAGAAGTTCTACTACAAGATTTACCAAGAGAATTACTCCAAGATTTCCATGACACCCATCTCCTATTATTCCCACATAGGAATAAAAAGGCTAAGGAAGATGAACAGTTTGTTAAATTTGTAGAGGTAATTCAACAGTTATATGTCAACATTCCGTTGCTAGATGCCATGCAGGTACCTACATACACGAAGTATATAAGAGACATCCTCAACAACAAAATACCACTACCTTCTATTGAAGTCATCAAGTTCATAGAGGAGTGTAGTGCGGCAATTCTGAATTCTTCTCTTATTAAGAAGAAGGATCCAGGGTGCCCCATTAATTATTGTTCAATCGGAAATCAAAATTTCAAGAATGCTTTACGTGACCTTGGAGCAAGCGTCAGCGTCATGCCCAAGAAGGTCTTCGACAAGCTCAACTTCTCTACACTCACACCCACATCAATGTGTCTGCAACTAGCCGACCAATCAGTTCACTACCCTGCAGGGATTGCAAAGAATATCCCGGTAAAAATTTGAAACTTTTTCATTCCTGTAGATTTTGTAGTACTTGACATGGAGGAGGAAATGAAGACACCACTCATCTTTGGAAGACCATTCCTCAACACTACGAATGCACACATTAATGTCGGGGCCGGAGAAATCAAATTCATCATCAATGGAGAAGAAGTACGATTCACATTCAAGCCAAGACCGGAGCAATGTCAAAATTTGGAGTGTCATGAGAAGCAGGAATAAAGGTCATCATCTCTAGTGGAGGAGATCAAGCATGAAGAATAATCAATTTGGAGAAGTTCGGTCGGTTGACTTAAAACCCCGAACCTTCACCGGGAGGTAACTTGGTAAGTTATCAGGTAATTTAATCCCATAGTACTTTTAAGCATTATTTTAAAGCATTGCATTAATAAAATAAAATAAAAATATTTATTGTATGGTAGAGTTTTAATTTCTAGTAAGTAATATTCTCAGTAAGTAGTTTTTACTACAGTTTTAGAAAATTACAAAAATATTGTCATTAGAATTCTTATTTTTCATAGATTCATAAAAGTAATTTAGTTTTTTTTTCATTCTTTCACTTTTATACTGTATAAATATGAGAGACATGTGGGACCCACACATCACCTCACCATCGCCTTAACTCACCTCACACCTACCACCATTCACTATCATCCATTTTTTCCACTCACTCATTCACTCACCACCAACCAAAATACCTTTCCCATCGAAAGGAGCATCCAAGATGCATTATTTTGATCACTCTCATGCTCCTGTCGACACCAGCCAAAGGAGAAGCCCGGAGGCCTTGAGGTGGGGCTGACCGGCCTCACACCATGTCGGCCGGCCCCACACCATGCCAGCCGGCCACCCATGATCACCTCTCTCCCTCTCATTTCTCTCACTCACTCCACTCTCATTTGCACTCACTAAGAACAAGGTTCCCCTCTGTTCTTCATCCCAGAAAATTTGACACAGCAAATCCATTCAATAATCAAAGTTTAAGCCAAAACAAATCAAGTGAGAGAGTTTTGGGTTAAGCTTAAGGATTCCTGGTGAAAGCAACATCTAACACCCTCTAATCTCTCCACTAGTTTTGCTTGTTCTTGATTATTTTTGTAGGTAAAATGAGCAAGAAATTAATCAATGCCGCGAAGAACGTCGGAAGGGCTCTCTCCTTCCACACAACTCAGAGCCAAACTTCATCACGGGCACCATCAAGAGCAGGCTCCGAGATGGATGTAGACACTCCATCACCTATAAGAACTTCATCCTCTTCTCACCATGGTGAGCAAGAGAGGAATGTGTTCATGGGAGATACTCATCTCAAATTGCAATCAAGAAAGGAAAGAGACATTCGCGAAGCCATCAAGGACAAAGAATTCACGCATACCCCGACCTTCAACGATACACTACTTCATGAAACAGGTATGGACTCTGAATTCCAACTCGTCTTTAGAAATATTGGATGGGCAAATGCATGCAACATAACTGAGGAAGGTAGCAAACTACTCATAATAGAATTTTTATGCACCTTAGAGCTTAGTGATCATGAGGTTAGTTTTAGAATGTTTAATAAGTCAATCAGTCTCATGGAAAAATCTTAGTGTTATGCTAGGCTTTGCTAGTGGTTGCTCATGTGACAAAGATGATGCTTTAAATGATTTTGATTGAACGCGTGTTTGGGAAAGTATTTCTGGATTATAAACATGTCACAAACCAACCACTGAGGAAATCCACCATCCAACTCTACGCTTTTTGCATAAATGGATAGTTGTTATTTTGCTTCCTAAAGAAGAACTAGGAACCATAAGAATTGAAGAAATAAATTTACTCTATGCCATGATTAAAAAGAGGAAAGTATCCCCTATGAAATTAATGCTACATTATTGGGTACTTATTCCTTCAATAAAGAAATGTGGTGTATCATTTACTTCTTGGATTACATGCTTAGCCACAAATCTGAATTTATTAGAAAATGCATCTCTCATTTATATTCCTACTGCTAGAAGAATAATTGGATATGATTTCTTTTTTCTGTGCTCATTTGGTCAAAGGAAAGAATAATAAAATAATCATTACACAAATGAATATGAGCTACCAAACATGGCACTTGGTCTCTATGCAGTAGAGAGTTTTGTTTTTGATATGCATACAGGTAGACCTATAGTTGGGAGAAATACTTCAGCGTGCCTCACCAGATCACAGAGAAGAAACTATGAAGGGGCAGATGCTACACCAGCTAGACCAGCTTTTACTCACCATATTGGTTTTGATCAGGCAGGTCCATCACACCAGCCCACACAGCCATGGGTCTAGCACTCAAGATGGGAGGAGCAGTCCACTTATCAGGGAACATCAGTAGGATGGGATAGTTGTGGACAAGGGAATTTTACTAATTATTCACAGGATCCAGGTACCACAGTAGGATTTCAGAGAGGACGTATGTCTTTCTCTACCCGTACCCATACAGATTTCAGCACTAGAGGACAGTACCCGTACCATCAGCCTCCAGCAATTGACTACTATCCTCTACCAGAGCAGCACATGGAGCCTCCACAGCCAGGTGACGGTACTTCCAGTATTTTCGCTAACGAATTCAGCCACCGTCTTGCAAATATGGAGCAGAGACAGGACAGATTCCAGTTCACTTTGGACTAGAGTCTAGAAACTCAGCACCAGATGAACGATCGTCTACAAGAGATGCAACATCAACAGTAGTATGAGAAGCCTCAGGACCTATGGTACCTGATCCGCAGTTTGGATTTCAGCTACCTACCGCCACCACGAGAGCTGTAGACCACGTCATCAGGTAGCTTGGGGGAGAGCCCCCACAAGGTAAGTACACTATCATATTTTTATTTCTGCATTCAATTTTCATTTTAGGTAAGTTGGCTATTATTGCTATTTAAGAAAAGAAAATAAAAATAAGAAAAATGAAAAAGAAATAAAATATATTAGCTAGAATAATGAATAAATAACTATGTATATATATGTGCTTCTTGCATATGTATATATAGTCTGCAATTTAGTTAGCCCCATAATTTAAATTAATTTACCATCTCATTTTGAAAAACTGAATCCAGTGGGATAAATGTTTTGTTCCTGTCTAAGTTACTATTAAATAAGATAGGGAAAAAAATAATTTGCTATGATTTTTTTCTAAGTGAGATTTAATTTCTGAAGAATTTATTGTAAGTGCTCAAAAATTCCAAAACCTCTGAGAGATTAAAGTTTAGTATTTTGTTATGTGTCTATGATCAGAATTAATCTAAATAATAAAGAAATAATTTTTCTTCATATGTTCTAATCTTTCTCCTCATAAGAGTTGTATGGGCTATGAAAAAATATGAGAAAATAATCCATGCCAAAAGATGCATGGGAGAAAAGAGGAAATTAAAAAGGGACAAAAGTCCAACACACCCTCAAGAGGAATTAAAAAGGGACAAAAGTCCGACGTACCTCCTAATTAAAAAAAAGAGAGAAAAAGAGGGACCATACTTCTCAAAAGAAGAGAAATAAGGACATAGAAAAGCTAAAAAAATACAAAAACAATGTTTTACAAATTAATCAATCTGATCTAAGGGGCATTGCAGAGTATCCTCTTTAAATCTTTTTGTAAGACTTTATTTTTCAAAGATATCAAAAACTCCAGAAAGAAAATTGCTCAAGGAATAAGAGAAAAGAAGTTCTAATAAAACCTATCTGATTTGCTGCTACTCATGACTAGAGTAAAGTAATAAGTTCCATAAGAGACAGTGTTTTTCACTAAGACATTTCTGTTAAATGAATAAAATTATTCCACTTGGGCTTTGCTAAGGGACTAGCAAAGGGTAAGCTTGGGGAAGCTTGACTATAATTATAAACATGATAAATGGATCAATCACATAAAAATATATAGAAATATAGGGCTTTATCTAACAAATTCCACGAGTTTTGGTATTCCATTATTTTTGAGGGACTATTCCAGAAAAGAGCAATAAAGGGAATCAAATCAGAATAGATATCGAATAAATCCCGCAGAGATATAGTTTCCAATCAACTCACGGAGGACCCCACAAGACACTGGAGCGAAGCGGGGCCTGAGACCCCGACATGTGGGGCTGGCCGGCATCGGGTAGGGCCGGGTGGCACCCCCTTGGGCCCACTGCCTTCCTTCTTCTGGAAGATTCCTCCATCGCCTTGGAGGAGTCATCTCGACCCTACCTTAAGTCACTTTTATCCAATGGCTGTCGCATATCCCACCGTGCTATAAATAGAGCGTTGTACACCCCGAGAGAGAAGAATTGATCTAGGTCAAGTCAGAGCCAGTTCAAGAATAGAATAGATCTAGGGTTTCTAGAGATTAGATTAGAACTCTAGTGCTTCAAGTTATTAGCTAGGTAGCTAGCAAGGTTCAAGTGAAGTTGGGCGATACACTCGGGATTCTAGATCCGTTTGTCTTGAGATCGGTAATTTATCTTGTATCTCATTATGAATTTATACTTTATTATTATATTGCTACTTATTGAGTGCTTAGTTTATTCTATTTGCATATTAGATATAGATATGATTTGTGATGATTATCTTTATATGTTCGTAAAGCGCCTAATTCAATTCTCGAGTGGGTTATGTGGTATGTATTATGCAAGCGTGGTGCTTGGATATTATATGTACCTATGGATATCTCCTGATGTGCCATGTCATGTGGTAGTTCACGTAGGTGACTCTTATAGCTGTGTTGATTAATCTATAGTCCACTCGTGGCAAATAGGCTTGGCAGAGCTCGGTCGCGACGGCGGTGACGGTTCAATCTTAATAACCTTCCTAGTTGATGCTCCTTATGATGTTTTCTGAGTCAGTTATGCTATAGATGAGAGTATGTAGGTATGGTGTAACAGAACCGCCCAATTTATACTAGATTAAGTAAGAAAATCACCTGTCGTAACAGATGGTTACCAACTTAACCTGGCACAAACCCGGTAGTCCGTCGAGTGTTCCGAAAAACCTCGATAATTCAACTTTACAACCAAGATCGCGTGATCAAGTAAATACAAATCACTTACTCGGAGTTTACAGCGGAAATAAAATTACATTTGAGTTCATAATTAAATAATACAAGTAGGAGTTCAAAATCATTTATTGAAAAACATCATTGCATTGAAATGATTATGAAACATAAGTTGAAATACATTGCTAGCTTATATTGACATCCTCCAACAACAACATTAAGATGAGAGATAATATAGAGTCACCGAGCCCACCGGTGGTTAGCTACACGTTTAGCAGCATGAGACCTTCACCTGCAACAAGGTGGGATAAACTCTGAGTACTCGAATGTACTCAGCTAGACTTACCCGTCATAAACTAAAATAAATGACACAAAGGATTATGCAAGACTTTATGGTGGATTGGCTTGACTCATTTTGCGGAAAAGCATTATAATTCTTTAAACTTCCATTAATGATATAGCAGCAACTTTTAATCATTATTACCTGTCATCTACATTAGCCACTAGTCTATTACAAACAAGTTGATTAAAGCATACCATAGACTCCGTCATCATTCCAGGCTTTCCATTGAACCGGATCACCAACATTAGTTTCATAGTCGTGTAAATGTTGTCATTGCCCTAGTCAGGTGCTCTCAAACCAGGAGCGATGGCGATTCGAATCGGATTCCTACTCAGCTGAGGGGGTATTCCCTACACAAACCACACTCACAAGCCACGTGAGCTACAGGTCACCGAAGATACTACTCGGGTAAAGTCGCGGGATGGACAGGGACCACGAACACCCAGCGGCCGCCTGAAAGCCAGTACGTATCAAGGTCTTAGATCGCGCCCATGTGTCCGAACTCCACCCCGCACCAGCAAGATGCGTCGCAATCCGAACCCGACCCGAATAGTGTACCGGCTTCACGGTCAGAACGACTTATCCTTCCAGTTAAGTGTAGGGCATGCGTTCAACATGACCAGAGGGATGACAACACGAACAATCATTAGTTGACACGGTCGAGTCACCCCCACCCAAAGTACAGGGAGCTTCCCACCGATCTTAGTTCGATTAACCATTCCGGCTATCATTCCGAGATAAGCCATAACATGAGATGAGGATATTCACCTACATCATGCGGGCAATGGGAATCACCCGACTTCTAACGAACTATGCCAACTAAGCATGACTGACTCGTAATTGATAGGGTAACAAGGATAGTGATAAAAGTAGAGTGAGCAAGGTATAATTCAATAACGGTTTCACCCAACTCCTAAACTTAATGCATCAATAATAATAACTTAATTAAGATTGCATTTGTAAAGATAGGAGGTTGGTAATGCTTCGGGGCTTGCTTGGGAACCGACACTAGGTCAGTGCATGTTAGATGATACTCGCTTGGCGAGCGTCTCTGATCCAGCTTGATACTCTAATGGTCCTTCCATCTTCTGGAACCATCCATCGGCACTACCTTCACTTATCACGTCCTACAAGTATGCACTTATCGTACCTAAATGAAATGTGATATGCATATGCATGAATATGAAGAATGATAACACGAGATACACATATACAACCATTTAAGACAAGCTCAAGCTCATGAAAGGCATAAACAAGCAATTAGAGTTATTTATCTAATTATAACAAGAGCATAACATAAAAGGAGAGAAACACATCAAGCATGACATACTAATTAATTTAAGTCAAACCATAGCAAATATTCATCCATCAAGTTTACTTAATAGATTAAACTAGCAAAAACAAGTTAAAGTAATTAACTCAAACATGCAAGTTTTGGACAGCAACATAGCAGTTACGGTTTTAATCATAAGTGGAGTTATATTAATCCAACGAACATGATTCTTATATATTTGAAAAGTTAATTAAGTTTTCTATAACTTTCTTATAATCATGTAAAGATGATTTAATAGTTAAGCAACTTGATTTAAATGAGGAATGCATCTTTGTCCTCAAAGTGGACAGGTTTGACAACCCTACTTTAAACAGCTATAACTTAAGATGTAAACATTCTAAAAATATGAATCATAACAATTTGGAAAACTTATGAAAAGCTGCACAAATGATCTAAAAACATCAAGACATGATTCATATTTTAATTTAGTCAAAAAAACACTTTGATTCAGATCTGTCCAGAGACAAAACAGATTCTAAACTTATCTTGTTAAATTCATAACTCATAAACTATCAGAGATATGCCATACAAATTTAACACAATATAGATCATGCAGTTGTCTACAACTTTGGTATTCAATATACCTACAGAAAACATCATCTTAATTATGATAATAATTATTTAACTAGAAGTACGCCTGCAGTAAAAAGAGCCATATATTGAATTTGTCATTTTCATAGCTCTTAACTATCAAGCAAATGATCATGAAATTTTAATCAAATATCACTCATAACCATAGTAGCATACCACAATGTTTTCACATTTATTGGGGCATCACAACAACATCCATAAAAAGATGAAATATAAGTAGCATTCTAGACCTAGCTGCATATATCCATTTTTACAGAAAAATCATGAAACTAAAACATGCCATATTATAGATCAACGTAAATGAAAATGAAAATACATTTTACATTGAGAATTTTATAAGGATTCCTACTTCATAGAGGAAATAAAAATGAAAATACATTTTACATCAGGAACCCTGCAATTTCATAAAACTAAATGACCTATAAACGTAAAAGCATGAGTCATGGCATTTATGCAGAGTGTAATAAGAAAAGAGCTTCTATTTACATGTAGGTCCTTTCTCATCCTTTTCACGGGAAAAAACAGAGGGAGACGGGAGGATTCGCCGGGATTAGAGGGAGGTGTGGTGGCCTGGCCAAAGAGCAGCATGGGGAGGAGGAGGCGTTGTAGCAGCGCAAGCAGCACAGCAGCAGCGCGCGTGGCAGGGCCTGCTCCTACGTCAAGGCCTCGGGGGAGCCAGCGCACGCGGCCGAGGTGCCCGTGGGCGCTCGCAGTCGGGCGAGCGTGAGAGGCGCACGCGCAGGCCAGTTACGCGGCATCGGCGGAAGGAGCGGCAGGAGCCGCGCGGGCAGCGCACGGGGGTGCGGGCGAGCGGGTGGCTGAGCAGGAGCCGTGGGCGGCAGAACCGCGGGCAGCGGCTCGGTGAGCGCGCGCGGCCTAGGGCGCGACAGCGTGCGTCGAGGCGAGCGGGGGCTCGGCCACTCAGCCGCACCAGCACGCGGGAGGGGCACCAGCGGCGCGAGGCGAGGCGACGGCGATACCCGGCGTCGGGCTCGGAGTGGGGCGCGGCCGTGGCCTGCAGGGGAGAGCAGCAGGGAGGAGCTGGAGGAAGAGAGAGCTCCTGGAGAGGGAGAGAGCTCTGGCAGGAGAAGGACAGAGGGAGGCTGAGAGAATGAGAGAGCCGACGGGAGAGAGAGACTCGTGCTTTTTCTCGGGCAGAGGAGCACCTGCAAATGTCGACAACCTATCGCTCCCATTTTTCTAAAATTTCCAATTATTCACAGAACCGCCACTGTGTTTCGTTTTCTTGTCCCGAATTTCAAACCATTAACTGAAACATTCGTCGGAATATCCCGTTGCGAAGATCTTGTCGAATAGAGCAACTTTACTTTAAACACCACAGTCAAATTCCAAAGGGTTTATGACTTAAGAGTTCCCGGAGAAAATCTCGCGGGGACCGAAAACTGTCAATCCGACGATCTTCGGGCATCTGTTTCGCTATTTTCAGCTCTGATTCAGGTCTCGGTGCTTGAATGAAGTTTGTTCTCCTTGACCCAATCTACAACTTCTCTTCAAGTTGCGTCGACAGGCGAGATCTCCGAATTGTCGGTCAACGTCGGTCAAAATTGGCGTTGACTAGGCTCGGACCGGAGTTTCCGATATTTCCCGGGCATTTTCTCTGTTTCCAATCAACATGAACCTTTCACAACTTTTGTTGTTGAGTTCAACCGGCAAGGTTGCAAGACTTGGTTGAACTTAGATAGATATATCTGCTGATGTCATTGACCTTAATTACTGTTTAGTTCGTGATTAACGCTCGGGGTGTTACATATGGTGTGCTTAGTTCCTTTTTATTTGGTAATTACTTCTGATTCTTTTCCTCTAGCTGAATATTGAGTTGTCTAACTATATTATTACTGAATCTCTATTTATATATCTGCAATACCATTTATCTTATACTTTTATTATCATATTTATTATCTTGACATGACTTACCCCTGCTAAAGCATTAGAAAGGTTGGTCTAACCTTAGGTCTGCACATTTATAGTGAAAGTTGTACGCATTTAGGTTTCCATTTCTATCCCTGTTTAATTCCTGCAGTTAATTGAAAATTTTCCTTTTGGCATAAATAAATCAACGATACTCGGAGAATCTTATCGGGTGAAATGCTACAATAGGAGAACTATCTGTGCGCTTGAGGATATATTCCATAGAATTATTTTATAAATTGTCAAGTGTAGATTATTTCAACATTTTCTGATATCATGCTAGGGATGACAACTTAGTTTATAGTGATGTTAGGAAGTGTCTCCTGCATTTCTGGCGCCGGTCCTAAGGATGGAGATTTATCTCTATTTTTAGTATGACGCTAAGAAATGTCAAGAATTGATACCCTAGCTTTTGCTCTGTAGGTAGATAATGGTGCCTGGAGAGGGGGGTCTGCCCCTCTATTTATAGCCCGGTCAGATTAACATCGACCATAGGATCAAAATGACTTCACATAGGGCCGAGATGAATCCTAGGAGGCGGTGGAGGAAGCTTCCAGGAGCGGGTCGAGATCCGCTACAGTAGAGGGCCGCCCGGCATGGGGTGGGGCCGCCCGGCACTCCATCTCGTCCTCTCAGGCCCCACTTCCTTCGGGTGTCTTCTGGATCCTTCCTGAGTCCGATGGAAAGTATCCCACCACGGGATAATTCCGGTAATTAATCTGATAATTAGAACTTCTACTATTCTCTGGAATAGCCCCTAGAAAATAATAGAATAACAAAGATATGGGATTCTATCAGTTTTGTCCCTCAAATATATAGGGGGTGATGGTTCCTGTATGTTCTAGATTATTCCCAAGTTGAATTCCATTGTGGTGTTGATATCTTTCTCATCAGGGCTCCAAATATAGCAAGTGATAGGTCGGTTTCGATCAGCTCGACGAGCTCTTCGCAATGATGTACTCTGATTCCTTGTTTGAGGTACTTTTATATAGTGAAACTTGGATATCCTGTAAAACAAGTGAGAACACCACAACTCATGCAACTCGTTAGAATTAAACCCTACAACTATGCTTTATAATTTATTTCTTATCATTTCATGCAATAGTTGATGGTTAAAATTAGGTGTTAAGAGTCGTCAACACATACAAGGAGATATACGTGGACCAATTCATCCACCAAGTGGACCATTTAGGTATTTTATGGTTTTGATTAATGCATCAACTAGATGGTCACACGTCTCCTTATCGTCCACCCACAACATAACATTTGCGCGACTGTTAGCTCAAATAATGAAGTTAAGAGCTCAATTTCTGGACAATTTGATCAAAACTATACGCTTGGATGATGTTGGTCAATTTATATCAAATAGTTTCAATGAGTATTGCATGTCAATTGGAATAAGTGTTGAACATCTAGTTGCACATGTTCATACACAGAATGGTCTTGCAGAGTCATTTATTAAACGTCTCCAATTAATAGCAAGACCATTACTTATGAAGTCAAAACTACCAATGTCTACATGGGGACATGTTATTTTGCATGCAGCGGCATTGATTTGTATGAGGCCAACAAGTTACCATAATTTTTTCCCTCTACAGCTGGTTTTTGGCAAAGAGCCAGATATTTCTCATCTAAGAATTTTTGGTTGTGCGGTGTAAGTCCCAAATGCTCCACCAAAACGCACAAAGATGGGACCTCAGAGAAGGTTGGGAATATATATTAGGTATGAATCCCTATCCATAATAAAGTATCTTGAACCATCAATGGGAGACATATTTACAACAAGATTTGCTGATTGTATGAATCAAATTTTCCAACAACAGGGGGAGAAAATAAACAACTAAATAGAAAAATAAGCTGGAATAAATTATCATTATCTCATTTTGATCCTCATACAAAACAATGTGAGCAAGAGGTTCAAAGGATAATTCATTTACAAAGTTTAGCAAATAATTTCCCAAATGCTTTTACAGACTTAAAAAGAGTGACCAAGTCATATATTCCAGCTGCTAATGCTCCTGAAAAAATTAATGTCCAAGAGGGACAACCATGTATTGCTAATGAGTCAAAGGCTACCATAAAACGTGGTAGATCATTGGGTTCCAAAAATAAAAATCCTCAAAAATAGAAGGGAGCAAAGAATCAAGATGGTCAAATAGAGGAAATAATAATTCAGGAAAAAACTCCTGAAGGAAATGAAGACATGACTCAAGAGGAGAAAAAGGTACCTAATTCTTTAGAAGATGAGATCTCATTAAACTATGTCATGTCAAGAAAAATTTGGAACCGTGAGAAAGTCATGCATCATCGATGATGCATTCACATATAATCTAGCGCTAGAAGTTATGGATAAAAAGGAGGATCAAGAACCACACTCAATCGAGGAATGCAAAGAAAGAAAAGATTGGGCAAAATGGAATGACACGATTCAAGTAGAATTGAATTCTCTTACAAAACGAGAAGTTTTTGGGCCTGTAACCCATGTACCAAATGGTGTCAAACCCGTTGGTTATAAATGGGTATTTGTGAGAAAACGAAATGAGGAAGGAGAAATCACAAGATATAAGGCATGACTGGTTGCCCAAGGATTCTCGCAAAGACCGGGAATTGATTGTGAAGAAACATACTCTCCTGTGATGGATGCAACAACTTTTAGATACCTTATAAGTTTGGCAATGAAAGAGAATCTTGACTTGTGTCTAATGGATGTTGTTACAACATATTTATATGGATTACTTGGTAGTGACATATATATGAAACTACCAGAAGGATTTAAACTACCAGGATCAGGTACTCGAGAACAATATTCAAATAAATTGAACAAATCTCTATATGGGTTGAAACAATCTGGGAGAATGTGGTACAATCGTCTTAATGAGTATTTGATAGAAGAAGGGTATAAGAATGACTCTATTTGTCCATGCATATTTATAAAAAAGATCTAGATCTGAATTTGTGATCATAGCTATATATGTTGATGATCTAAACTTAATTAGCACTTCTCAGGGAATCACTGAGGCAAAAGATTGTTTGAAGAAAGAATTTGAAATGAAGGATCTAGGAAAGACAAAGTTTTGTCTTGGTTTGCAAATAGAACATCTCAAAGATGGAGTTCTTTTGCATCAAGTAACTTATATAGAGAAAATACTAAAGAAATTTTACATGGATAAAGCACATCCATTGAGTACCCTAATGGTTGTTAGATCCCTTGATATAACTAAAGATCCTTTTCGACCTCCGGAATGTGATAGTGAAATTCTTGGTCCTGAGGTGCCATATCTAAGTGCTATAGGAGCCCCATTGTATCTATCTAGTCATACACGTCCTGATATTTGCATTTGCTATTAACTTATTAGTAAGATATAGCTCATGTCCTACTAGAAGACACTAGAATGGGATAAAACATATACTTTGTTATTTACATGGTACGAAAGACATGGGTCTATATTTTTCTAACAAATGCATGGAGGAATTTGTTGGTTTTGCAGATGCAGGATATCTATCTGATCCAAATAATGGTCATTCACAAATAGGATATGTATTTACGTGTGGTGGTGCATCTATTTCATGGCATTCAATGAAACAAACTATAGAAGCAACTTCATCTAACCATACAGAAATTTTGGCTATTCATGAAGCTAGTCGAGAATGTGTCTGGTTGAGAAATATGACACATCATATTCGCAAGGTCTGCAATTTACTTCTAGAAAATGAAGCACCAACGGTTATACATGAAGATAATGCGGCTTGCATAACTCAATTGAAATCTAGGTACATAAAAGGAGATAGAGTGAAACGCATCTCGCAAAAGTTTTTCTTTACTCATGATCTTCAAAAGGATGGTATTATAACAGTCCAACAAATTCGATCAAGTGAAAATCTAGCAGACTTGTTCACAAAGGCAGTACCTACTTCAGTATTCAAGAAATTTACACATGGTATTGGATTACGTCGGTTGAAAGACATCAAGTGATATTGCCATCAGGGGCAGTGAATATGTGTGTACTTTTTTTTCCTTGGCCATGGTTTTTTCCCACTAGGTTTTTCCTTGGCAAGGTTTTTAACGAGGCATGCAATTCACCTCATAATGGACATCCAAGGGGGAGTGTTATGAAATATTAAGGTGGATGTACATAACCCCTATACCATTAAAGTTACAACCTTCATGATTCAATGGTGTAACTCTCCTAGTATTAATTCTTGTAACTCCATCCCTCATGTGAAGATATATATATATGAGGGCTTATGTATTGTAAATGAGATACGAGAAAAGAGAGCAACTCATTTTCATCCCCTCTATTTCTATTCTATATATTCTTACATATATATTCTTGATAGTGAAACTAGTTATTACATAACAATTTCTAATAGCATACATGACTTATCACTTTCATTTGGTTGACTCTTGCCATCCCTTCACTTATATGCACCATGTCTAGATTACCCTCACATAAAACTTGCATCTTGATGTACAAGAAATCAGGCAAAAGACAACCAATTTACTAAAGTGCCTATAAACAATGCATCACAATTTTTGAACTGGGTGTTTCTCCGAGATGCCATCTGTCATCCTCCTCTACATGATGTTTGAGAAATGATTTAGACTAAACCTAGTTGGGGCGTTTTTTCTGATCTTTCTTCAGGTTCAAGACAACTCTCGATTTAGTCAGAAAGCAACACATCGATCTGCCTTCAGATCACAAAGACCCAAACCCTGCAACCTTAGCACCACGTCTCCTCTGTTATCATCCATGTCACAATCCGGTTGATCTCACCCTGAAGGCTGATCTCTGTTGCGAATCGAAGAACACAAGTAAGAATAAGATAACATGCAACTCAAGTGTAGTGACAATTGCAGATATTTGATTAAGATCTCGAATGTGGGGTTTCACAAACCGATAGCGACAACTGTTCAATGATAGATTGAGCTGAAACAAAACCCAAACTGTAATGAAGGCAGCGGCTACTGAATATATAGTCTAAGGGACGCTCAAGGACCCCTATTCACGTCTTCAAAGAGTCCCAACACAATACAAGGCCCAACGACCCAAAAGATGGGGACACAACGCTTTGACAGATTCTAGATGTCAACTTGTTTGAGCGATTCCCGTTGACTCCAATAGAATGTTGACATGAGAATAGTTGGATTGGTTTCATTATCAAATTATATTTCCATCTATATGTGTTTGGTTGAAAATGGAGTCTTTATACAACCTAGTCATCTGTTTTACTATAGACTGCTCTTGGAGTCCGAGATGGACTCGAACTTCATATGGATTGGGACTCTAACTTTTCTTGGATAGTTTTGTTGATCTCCTAAGGTGGTGTCCAAGGGGGAGGACATCCAAGGTCTTGCTTGGTGTGTTCTCCATATTTTTGGGGCATGTATGAGAGGATATAGGAGTCTAAATTGTCACATGAGGTTGCTGACAGACCAATACTCCATGGCCTTCTAATCTACTATATTTTTAGTGCTAATCCTAATTATATAACTTGAATGAACATTAACTAGTCCATGTATGACTATAGTAGATCATGACTACGCTACCTAGGTTATTCTTTTTTTACTTTATCCTTGAGGAATATTAACATGTGCGTTCACTATCTATATGATTATCATACTTTACCCCTATATCAGCATATGGTTTACTTTTAAGTATGTTATTTGATTCATATTTATACACTGACCTTGAACAATCTTATGCTTTCCTTTTAAAAAAAATACAAATAACAATACCCTAATACTCCAGGTAAATTGCTATAATGATAGATCCATGCGCTTGCAAATAATTAATCTAATATTGTAGGGAACTATCTAGGTCTTACTTCACGACATTGCTAGTTTCTAGTGATGATAATAAATACCAACACTTGCATCTTTTGGTAGTGCTAGTGCTACTCGCTTATAGCCTTTCATTTTCACTTGTTTACATATTTTTGTAGAATTTTATTAGGTTGCTCAGCCCCTCTAGCCATATTAGGACCTTTCACCCATCCAAACTAGGATTTCAAGGACAATATAAAAAAGTTGTAGTAAACTCTAACACAGAATTCAATTAAGATTCTGCATAGAACTAATGGTCTCACTACACTAACTCAAAATAAAGTAATGTAGGTGCAAAATGGTCAAGGACACTTGCCTTAGGCTCAGAAACGCATAACTCGAACTCTTTGTCTCTAGGATTCACAAATATCTTCCATCCCATCGCAGCAAACTTCGGGCACACAGACATACAAGCAAATATATACCAATAAACAAAAGTACTACACCAAACATGATAAACAACTTATGAAAGTGTTACTTACTGTTAACACCGTATTTTGGCACGGCTAGATGCGCGCTTATGGGCCCCTAGCAGGTCTTCGGAGGAGATATCGAAGATGGACCCGAAAGATCAACTAAGGAAATAAGAGATCGTGGAGAGATCTTTCGGCCGATTTCAACAGCATGTACGCGATGATCTCGGCGATGGAGTAGTTTGAGTCACAAGTCATGTTTTTTTCCTTATTATTAGGACTTCTGTGACGTCCGATTAGGGTATATGCTATGGTCTATAAATACCAAGGCCTAGGGAATGAGAAGGAATCAAATCCAATCAATCAAATACACAACTAGTACTTAGTTTACGGCCTCCAGACACCCCTAGGAGTAGGAATAGAGTAGATTTCAGTGAACCTTCAACGGATTGGGCTGCATCGACTAGATCGACCTCCGGTTTGCTTGTAAGTGTAGCCTTGGTTCATGTCTCGTTTGTACGGCTGTATTGTGTAACTCGTGCAAGCTCGGTATGAGCTAGTTATCGGTTTCAATCTATTGTTCATGGGGCTACATTACTTCAATCTCACATGAATCATGTCTTCAAGCTAGTTATCGACTCTAGTAGATTGGAGATCTAATAGATTCATTAACTTATCAATATTGTATGTTATTATTTGTTTAATCTATTGCTACAATATCATACCCAATCTCATCCGATGAATTGGCCCGTGCTTTGTTTCCTATCTAGATCTATTGCCTCTGATGCATCTACTTTTATACTTAGAGGGGCGATAGATCTAAGATCATATCGGCTAATCCGTTGGTTGTGATTGTTACATGTTGTGGGTTCGAGACATGTATTTGGTTATCAGATTGGTTTGAGTGTGGTTGGATCTGGTTCAACATACGTGGTACGGCTACATCTATCGGAACCCACTGCCATGTGTGTTGGGTCATGTCTGTCCAAACTTAGATCCGTCTGAGGCTGGATGTATGGATCTTGTTCAAGCTTCATAGATCCCATATCGCTAACGTAGCCGGTCTCGTTATGCTTCAATCATACAATGCTTGTACTTTATCGCTTTGATCTATTAGATCTATTGAATGTACTGGACGTGGCTTGGCTTGTTTACTTTTACGGTTGCATGGAAATACCCCAATGCTAGTAAATCGGTCAGGTTATCGGGTTAATTTTCATCATGGCTTCATGGGAACACACCTCTGTTGATAGTTAATCTTTATCTGATATGTTCGGTAGATTTGGTAGTTTGATGTCAATAAAGCTATATGTGTCGCATCTTTACCTTATTATTATCATATGATCGGCTAATCATGCAGTTTATATTTGACATCTTGTGACAGCCGGTTATATACCATTATTAGACAGGTTCCATAATTTGACGTTTCATCTCCTTGTCAATTGCAGGTCAAATTGACTGGCACGCCTAGAATGAATCATCGAAGTGGCCTAAGCCGCTTTAGAGGTTTAGGAGATCAAGCTCCGCTGCTACACGGTCTCCGCAGGCCTTACGCAGTGCTAATGCTGGAAGCCCCATTTTTTGCGTCAACACATTTTGGCATGCGCAGTGGGACAACAATCGTCAAACATGGACAAAGGCAAAGCTAAAGTCTCACACGAAGCCCAAGATGAGAGGTTGAGGGCCCTCGGTCCAGACTCTCGAGTGACCGAGGAAGAATTTTAGGAAATCCTGTGAAGGATGGAGAGGCAAAGGGCCCTGCTCGTCTTGGATGGGATAATCGATCTACCTGGCGCCAAGTATCTGCCTGCTTCTCAGGCCAGGTGGAGGCGTCAGAACGAAGAAGAGAAAGAGAATAAACCGCTAACAGAGCATTCCAGAGCTGTGGAGCCAATTGACGTGCATGAGAACTGTCCATTCTTCACATACTACCTCGTCAAGAATCTGGAGTTGCCTACCAGGGATAATTGTCCTGGGTGTGATGAATGGATTGAGGAATATAGAAGGTTCCAAGCGCGACGACCAATTCACTCGAGGACAAATTGAATACAAGGAGGGGAATTGGCGTATCATCGAAGATGGTGTTCGTGGTTGGCCCAGTACTGAGGTTGTCAGCATAGACCGTGCCGAGCCTCGACCGGGTCAGTCTGATGGGCACCAAGTATCTCAAAGTCCTAGAAGTCTAACCAAGACCCAAAAGAGGAGAGTCCGACGTCAGAGGACTGACAGGCATCTTCGCGAGGCAGCAAGTCGCGCCGCTAGCTTCTTCCTGCCCATGGAGTTTAGGGCACCGGTGGATACCGAAGTCAATTCTGACTTCGATGAGTCAGAATTTGGGGAGCTGGCCGGTGCATGTTGGTATTTCTTATGACTATTGGATAAATCTGCAAGCGCATAAATTATACCATTGTAGCACTTCACCTAGGAGTATTTCAAGGTATCATAATTTATATTTTCCCAAGGGAAAGCTAGGCTAGAAATGATAATCAGAGAGATATCCTAGAGAGCACCTCAACTTAGTACCAACTAGTATAGGGGGGTAAACGATATATGTGATAGGAAGGGTTGATGAATGAATAAGCCAAGGTAAATGATAACTTAGAAATGACTAGATAGTATAGCTAGGTGGGAGGACAACGAGAGAGTATAGGGACTCCTATGTAATTCACTCTACTTCAATATACTAAGCAAATTAATTAGTCTAAACACTATAGTTTGTCTCCTCAATACAAGTATGCTAGGCGAGGGGATAGATCAGTAGGAGGACAAAACTCCTACTGGACCGCGCCCTCTTCTTACGGAGGCCTTACCTTTTAAGAACTTGCCTAAGAACACGTGGTGGAATACAAAGACTAGACAAGGCTGTCACTCTCTTGCTAGCTACCACAAATAATTCATGCAACAAGCGGTAACCAAGGATAAGATGAAGTATAAGCACCATGCTTACACACAACTCATTACTTTTACTACGATCTATAATCAAAGCACCCTATGATAGGCAATGATCGCATACGAGAAAGGCCACAAGGATCACAGACTATTGATGTAAAGGCTAGTAATAAGCAAAAGCATATAACAAAACTATAACAAGTATAGTAATGCTCAAAGTAAATACTAAGTAAAGTATAGGAAAAGTAATATAATGAATAAGGTAAAGTCTTACAAAGAAGGAAAGATACAAGAGCTATACTAGACTTTCTAGAAGACGACTCCGGAAATCCCGAGCGCAGCTCGACTCAACTCTAACTCCCACTCTAGACTAACTACTAGAACAATCTAAGGAATAGAGCTTGTAGGCTTCTTCTCCATGTATGAAGGGGGGGTATGTGTAACGCCCCTAGAGTCCAAACAGCTCAGATCCACTTTGCACGCTGAGCAAACCACACCCACCACCATCCCACATAAGCTTTCGTCCTCGCTTCGCTTAAAAGGATTAACCCGAGGATGGTGGGATGGACTCTAGAAGACTTATATGTTGGTCTATCCCACCCTAAACAACCAAGGTGGGACTAAACCCTCCACAATATCTCATTAACACACATGGGCCACTACGGGCCAAATGGGCTGGATGTGACAGTATGAGCCTCTATTTATAGTGGGAGGTGGAGTAGGGGCTACTGCATCGCCACGTCATCGATCTAGGAGGCTTCAATTCTCCATCCTTGGATCCACCGCCTCTAAACTGACTTAGAGTGGATGGTTCTAATCTTCAACATGTGTTTATTGTGCAGGGCAGTCACCAGGCGCAACACCGACCTAGCGGGAGGTCGACCGACCCCCCTATGGGTTGTGGGGGGGTTGGAGCTTCTGGTAGGAGGTTGGCCGACCTCCCTATAGGGGTCTGGGCCCACCTCGGCCTTCCAGAAGGTGTCCCCACTTGTCATCTTGTTGGATTGGTTCTTCTGAGTTATTTTGTCACGTTGATCTTCTTGATGTGGGCCCATGGATGCTTGTGAGTTGTTTGTGAGCCGTTGATAGAAAGCACAGTGTGATCTGAGGGTTGAGATTCACTCTGGAGTGCTTCTCCTAGATCATGGCCAGAGGGGAGAGCTGGTGGGCCCTATAGGAGGTCGGTCGACCCCCTATGTGGGTCCCACTGGCTCTCCTTTGCTCCATTTCTTCAATCCTGCAATCACATACTTCATGGACATATGGAACTTGTTATTTGATAAAGTATGCTCATGATATGATTATTTATCCTTGATCCTGAGGTTGTTGGCAGCATCTTGGGTATATAAAAGTGTATCATTCTTGATGCCAACAAGATCCCCCAAGCTTAATCTTTGCTCGTCCTGAGCAAACAATCAAACTTAGCCTCGGTGGATCAGGAGTTGCGGGCTACTATGCTTCATATTTCAAGAGTACTAAATTTACAACAATCATACTTCTCTTTTGAATGGAAAAAATGAGCAATAAAGACTCACCCATATTACCTTAGTCCTTCATGGGGCTTATGGCTTTATCCATTGTCTTGGGCGGTTGAGAGACAGAAAAACTTGACTTGAGCACTAGTTTTCTCATTCTTTCACAAGTTTCATATCGGAGGTTTTGTAAAGTTTTGTAAAAGAAAAACTTAGTGTTCCTCAAATGGTACTCTCGAGTCGCTCATAAGGTGTATGATTCCTCACCAAGGCATATATCAAAGTTTGCCTTCCTTTCATCCTATCTCTAAAGGCTTATGTGGAGCTATAAGGTAGGATAAAGAATGTAGCAAGCTTACTTTGCATATGTTTTAAAGTCAAATTCCGGATCCAAGGAGAGAAATGTCATAGTCTTAGATCAAGATGTGAAAGTGTGTGGAAACATGGCAAATGATCAATACTCCTCTATATGATCTCTCTTTCCTAACTTATAAATTTGAGACATAGCTATCTTTATTTATTTTTCTATGAGCTTTGATTTGCTCGTTATTTTTCTAAGACTTAGGACCTTCATGTGCCCCTATTTTCTTGCATAGTCTATGTCTCATTTACTAGCAACATACTAGAGAGAGAATTTGTATTGGAACATGGAGCATGAACTATGTGGAAAATGTAAGGCATGTTTCTGCGTACTTCGAGTGTAGAAGCAGTATATATATGTGGTGTGTACGTGATCTTGATCTTGGGAGCATGATAAATCTCTCAACAAGGGTCACAAAACTTGACTAAACTCAACACAAAGCAAGCAGCTTATGTAGAAAGCTTCTATCATGAAAGAGCATATATGGTTTTGGTAGGAATTTTCACCATTGAGGAACAAAAAGTGTTTTATCATTTTAATAAATAAGACTCCGATAGTCATTCTTGCTTAGAACAATATTATAGCAACTCTTGTCTTGTTATATTATGTCTCACAACAACATAAGTAATCCATGGTGGTTACACTTAGTTACATCATTTGCAATCCACAGAAGTTTTAGGTTCTTGGTGGTTTCTTTTTAAGCCAAGTAATCCATACTTAGAGAAATACCAAGTTGTAAACTAAGTACTAGAGAAACATTTAGCAGAGCAACTATTTATCATTTCCACAAGGGAGATTAAAATTTATGGAACATGTGAGAGTAGAGATAAGTCTTTTTGTTCTTTTTATCATATTCAGATTTTTTAGATGCAAACAAAGATAAGCACGAAAATGCATGAATGTAAATGATGAAGAATAAACACTTACCTTAGTGGGGGAGGGAACCTCCCCCAAGCTTATCCTTTGCTCAATGGTGTGGTGGCTGATATGAATGTTGTTGCCACCACAATGTCCACTTCTGGTTTTGTTCTTCTTGTAGTGCATGGATTTGTTCGGCAGTTTGCTGGACAATGCTTGCTGTCTCACCATGCTCAATGTGCAGCTCACCTAAAGCATTGGCGAGATGATCCATTTGTTGCTGCCATTCACAATGCTCCCTATCTCGTGGGGACGAGAAGGATGCTCGTGGTCCTTGCAAACGTGGTGGCCGAGGAGGCATGCCACTGGAAGTATCCATGGCATCGGAAGATGCATCATCTTCCTCCTCGCCAACAACTCCGTGGGAAGGACCACCTTGCTCAAGGTGAACAAAGTATAGGCCCTCCTGAGCTCGCATGTCTGAACCTGCAAAACTTCTTTGCCCATTTCCTTGATCCAAATCAAGGGTTAGCTTACGGGTCCTATACAAACTGACGTTGCCTGTTTGGAAGAGGAACCTCAGTTGTATGGCCACTATAGATCATTTTAAGCCCACCCTTGGGACCTCTTTTTAGCATTTGGGCAAGAGTAAGATATTCTTCCAAAATTACTGCTCTAGGTGAAGAGAGATATTCAAAAGCATATGTTCCATCTAGCAAGTTCATGGATTCGGCAAGATGAGTAATTAAAGATGTGAATTGTATAGGTTCATTGCTTTCAATCAAACTTTGCCAAAATTCTACTAGGCATTTCATAGGAGAGATTTGAATTTTATTGACCATGGCATAAAGCAATTTTAATTCTGTGGTACTTAACATGCTGGCATTATTTCAAGGAAACAAAGTCATGCTCATCCAAAGATGCATAAAATGAAGGGTTGGGTTATGAATGTCCTCAGGTTTGGGGTTTGACAAATTATTCAAGGCAGAGATAGACAACCAAAATTTCCTTTTGTTGAATCTACGCATGGAAAGATCTAAATCAAGCAAGCATGAATCATCAAAACTAAGAGCAACATTTAGATGACTCCAAGTGAGACTAAAGTTTTGATTAAACATGTGGAAAGGTATTTCATCATTAGAGACTTGTAAAGAGCACAAGAACTCTATGGTAAGAAATTTAATTCCAAGTTCATCTACTTGCCAAAAACTAGACCAACCAATGGTAGAAAAGATAGTATCAAATTCGGTGTTCATACCTGCGTTGGAGAGAAGAGTTGGATTCAATATCCTTGTATGCCCGAAGGATCGATCCCGAAGAGAGAGATATATCTGGTACTCTAGTTGGTCAAACCAGAGACCACTTTGTTGATCATAGGTCCTCATCAGGGGCGCCATGAATGCCTCAATATGAGGTACCTCCATCGGCGATTCTTCCTCCTCCTGAGGTTGTTCTTCGGTTTAGATGTTCTCTCAAGTATATCGGGTAGAACCTCCCCTTCTTCTTCCTTGGGAAGTATCCTCGGAATTGTGGGAGCATCGAGATGAGCTCCCACTCAGGATTTGCTTTGCTTTCTTGAATGCAGATCTCAGAGGGTTCTTCATCTTCTAGAGAGGAAGAGAGACACAAGGACAAGACTAGGACAAGGTTTTGTGTAGAGTGGATTTCCTAGTTCGCCTTGTGGGGCTAGGCTTGAGCTAAGAGAAGCTTGATGAAGACAAGGTATTGTTGTGGATTTGAGAGAGAGTGCAGCACTACTTCTCTTGAGAGCTAAGAACTTCACTTGATAGAAGAGAGGAGAGAGCAAGGCAAAGACAAGGAAGAAATGGTTTGAGCTAGAACTAGATTCTGGTTGGAGTGTGAGGATTTGAGCTCTCCTTGCATGGCCTTTTATAGGGGGAGAAGATGACACTAAGGAGGCACCAATGGGTGGTCGGCCGACCCCCCATGGGCATGTCCTTGGGTGCCATGAGCACTAGCTTTAAGAGATGCCTTACACAAAGCAAAGGGAAGGGAGGAGGTGACATAAGGGTGTCGGCCGACCCCCTTATGCTAGCTCCAAAGTGGAGATTCCACTCACACTTTCCCTAGTGCTTGATAAAAGGTAAGGCATGCTATGTGATGTGATTAAAAGCTGAGCTAAACTGCACAACATTCTGTTCTTTAAACAAAGAGTAGTGGGGGACAAAAGTATGTCATGCTTTAACCAAAGGTGATTGATGTGTTTTCTTGTTAAAGCATAACAAAGAAAAAATAAAGTGTTCATGATTCCCTACTTTGAACAAGGAGTAGTGGGAGACAAGAGTGTGTCATGCTTTAACCAAAAGGTGATTGACATGTTTTCTTTTCAAAGCATGACAAAGCAAAAGGGATGTCTCCTAAAGCAAAATCTAAATTTTGAACTTCACACTACTCAAATCATGAGATTCTTAGACAAAGGAAGATGGGGAAGAAAGAGAGGTGACCAAGGGGTGGTCGGCCGACCCCTATAGGTCTCCATTTTTTTTTCTTTTTCTTTTACAAGGTCACATTGTGTTCCCCATTTAATAAAGCAAGGATAGGGTGCATAGGGGTGTCGGCCGACCCCCCTAAGTTCCTAACATTGGTCAGATTTTAGTGCTAAACTAATCTCAGGGTTTTATTTTATATAAACTTTATTTTTCTAAATTTTAAGCATGATGAAAATTAAGGAAATGAAATAAATGTAAAATGGAAATAAAAGATAACTACCAACTTACCTTTCAGCGAAGGCTCCTTGATTTTGAGTCCATGGAGCAGGACTTCTCCTTCTTGTTCATTCTTCGGGTGCACTTGATGGCTTTGGAGATGGAGACCGTGGTGTGTGCACCTCCTTCGCTTTCCAAACCTGCCTTGGATTGGCAGGTTCATCCTCCTTGAGTTCATTGATCTTGGCCTCTGGGTATTGCTTCTTTTTGCGTGGAGCTTGAACTCTTCTTCTTGGTGGATGTGCCTTAACCTGTTTGTTAAGCTTATAACCATTGATAGCACATTTTACCTTGTGACTCAGGAACTGGAAATGGATCTGGCTCGATTTCACGTAGATGACCGCATTGGTGGTGTTGAGGAAGGGTCTTCCCAAGATGACGGGGACGTCCACATTGGCTCCCATGTCCAAGATGATGAAGTCGGTGGCGATGTAGTTATCTTGGATGTCCACATTGGCTCTCACGTCATCAATCCAGGAGGCTTCAATTCTCCACCCTTAGATCCACTGCCTCTAAACCAACTTAGAGTGGATGGTCTTGATCTTCAACATGTCACCAGGCGCAGCACCGACCTTAGGGGGTATCGGCTGACCCCCCTATGGCAGGTGGTCCCTGCCCCTGAGCTTCTAGAAGGTGCTCCATTGATTAGGGACCAAGTGGGGGGTGGTACCCCCTTGTAGGGTATTGGCCGACCCCCTATAGGGGTCTAGGGCCCACCTCTGTCTTCTAGAGGATGTCCCCATATGTCATGTGCCTTGGTTGATTCTTTTGAGATGTTTGTCATGTTAATTTCCTTGATGTGGACCCATGGATCCATGTGAGGTGAATATGAGCCATTGGGATAAAGCACGGATCACTTGGGAGTGCTTCTCCTAGATCATGGCTAGAGTGCAGGCTGGCCAAGAGGCTTATGTCGGCCGGCGAGCTGAATGGTGACGAACCTAGGCCGACGCACAACAGCACCAAACCGAGTCCCAAGATTCGAGAGATTTGATTGCCCTGGAGGATCATGAGGAATGTTTGGTTTGGGATTACAAATGCCCAGCTTTGACCATAAGCCGATTGAGCATCATCTACCATTTAAGAAAAGGTATCGGCTAAATAGGCAACGACCCAGGAAAGGTAGAACTAACATCATGTTGAACCTGTCAGTCAAGAGCCTGTCGTTCTTGGTTCTGCTGAAACCAAAGAATCAGCAAGAATTCAAATGGGGCAGTGAACAATAAGAGGCTTTCGAGGAGACCAAGGAATATTTGAAGTCTTCACTTGTGTCAGTCCCTCCGTAGATTGGAAGGCTTTCTAGATTGTACACAACAGTCGATGACCATACTGTTGGATCGGCTTTGATATAAAAGTTCGGAAGGGAGAAGATAGTAGTCTTTGAGCCGGGGACTACTCAGTCCCGAAACAAGATACCCTCCCATAGAGAAGTCATGCCTATGCTTGGATTTTCCCTGCACCAAGCTGCGCCATTTCCTGCCGCTATCCAAGTGCACGGTGGTGTCAAAGTTTGGCATTGTCAAATACATGCTATTAATGCCTATTCCGAATGGGAGAATCGGCAAGTGGATCCTTGCGCTACCAGAGTCTGATTTGAAGTATAAGTCAGCCAAGGCGATCAAAGGGTCAGAGGATAGTTGGCTTTGTCACTCACCGTCATGAGAAGGAAATCAGTTCGGTGGATATGGCTCCACTAGCGCCGTTCTTTATGGACCCACCTGCAAGCGGGACAGGAGCATTGAAGTTGTCTCAGCACCGCCTCGCGGGGCAAGTCTCAAAATATGTTTCCCTGATTAGGCCGACCATTGTCGATAACCAGACCGGATGTGAAGCTCTTCTCAAGGAGTATCGGCTGAGGATTAGTCCACCACACAGCCTATGTGAATGAGTGTTGGAGCATGATAGAAATTGTCATAGGCTGCTTGGTTATTTCTCTCGTATCATCATCAAACAGGCATCTGGGGGCTAAAATAGACACCGACAGAGAAAAAGGGCTCAAAAAGGGTTTGGTTTGGAAAGTCATCTTTCCCATTGGAGCTAAGGACAGTAAATTCGGTGGATGGACACCAAACTAGGAGAACCCATACTAGATTGTGAGAAGCGCCCCAGGTGAAGCTTATGGAATTCTGAAGAAAGGAAAGTATTCTGGAAACCTTGAAGGGCAGCACTGCTCCAGCGTATAAACCGACGTATCATAGTCGGTCAGGATGGGTAGCCGGTATATATAAAAGTGTGTCATTCTTGGTGTCAACAAGATCCCCCAAGCTTAACCTTTGTTCGTCCTGAGCAAACAATCAAACTTAGCCTCGGTGGATCAGGAGTTGCTACTATGCTTCATATTTCAAGAGTACTAAATCTACAACAATATACTTCTCTTTTGAATGGAAAAATTAGCAAATAAAAACTCACCCATATTACCTTAGTCCTCCATGGGTCTTATGGCTTTATCCTTTGTCTTGGGTGGTTGAGAGATAGAACAACTTGACTTGAGCACTAGTTTTCTAATTCCTTCACAAGTATCATATCGGAGGGTTTGTAAAGTTTTGAAGAAGAAAGACTTAGTGTTCCTCAAATGGTACTCTCGAGTCGCTCATAAGGTGTATGATTCCTCACCAAGGCACATATGAAAGTTTTCCTTCTTTTCATCCTACTCTAAAGGCTTATGTGGAGCTATAGGTAGGGATAAAAGATGTAGCAAACTTACCTTGCATATGTTGTAAAGTCAAATTCCGGATCCAAGGAGAGAAATGTCATACTCTTAGATCAAGATGTGAAAGTGTGTGGAACATGGAAAATGATCAATACTCCTCTATTTGATATGATCTCTCTTTCTAACTTATAATTTTTGAGACATAGCTATCTTTTATTTTTAGTTTTCTATGAGCTTTGATTTGCTCATCATTTTTCTAAAACTTAGGGCCTTCATGTGCACCTATATATATTTTTTTCTTTTTCATAATTTTGCATAGTCTATGTCTCATTTACTAGCAACATACTAGAGAGAGATTATTCTAGAATCATGCAACATGCATTGTTTTGTGGAAAATGAAAGACATGTTTTCGCGTACTTCCAGTGTAGAAGCAGCATAAGTATATGTGGCGTGTACGTGATCTTGATCGTGGGAGCATGATAAATCTCTCAACAAGGGTCACCAAACTTGACCAAACTCAACACAAAGCAAGCATCTTATGTAGAAAGCTTATATCATGAAAGAGCATGTATGGCTTTGGTAGGAATTTTCACCATTGAGGAACAAGAAGTGTTTTTATCATTTTAATAAATAAAACTCCGATAGTGATTCTTGCTTAGAACAATATTATAACAGCTCTTGTCTTATTATATCATGTCTCACAAAAACTTAGACTTAGTTACATCATTTGCAACCCACAAAAGTTTCAGGTTCATGATGATTTCAATTAAGCCATGTAATCCATACTTAGACAAATATCAAGTTGTAAACTAAGTACTATAGAAACATTTAATAGAGCAACTATTCATCATTTCCATAAGGAAGATAAACATTCATGAGACATATATAAGCAAAATATAAATAACTAAATGGGAAATAATTTTGTTGTTTTTAACATTTTCTAGTTTTTTTAACAATTACAAAAATGAAATATAGAAATATAATGTTGGAATTAAAATTACGAAAATTAAATTGCAGAATTAAAACTTACCTTAGTGGGGGGGGAACCTCCCCCAAGCTTATTCCTTTCATGGTCCTGGTGGAGGGAAATGCATTGGAGGCATTCCCTGCTGGGCGAAGAACATAGCCCATTACTGGGCGTTATGATCCCTGATTGCTTGGACCCGCTGCTGATTTTGGACCGCGTTTTGGTGGAGGGCTTCATGCTCCACCCGCAACTCACCCACTTGATTAGTGGGTAGGGTCATGTCATGACGGTAATCAAGGTACTCTCTTTCTTGTGATGAGTCAAAAGAGAACCGTGAACTTTGGGCATGTGATGATGATCTCTGGAATCCTCTGCTTGAGCTAGAAAATTGCATGGCACTAGTGGACTCATCTTCATAATATGATCCTATGGATGTGCCTTCTTGCTGTGCAGCATATGCCATGCTATGCATCACACGTTGACCTGCAAAACTCCTACGTCCTTCTTGGTTGTCTAGGTTCAGGGTTAGTCGTCTGCATCAATACAACTTAAGTCTCTCACAGGGGAGTGAGATCATAGTTGTAGGGTCACGAGACATATATATGATAGAATCATTTGGACCACCAGCCAAAATGTGAGCTTGCACAAAGTAAGCCATGTTTAACACAGTCCTAGGTGTGTGTCTAGGAAAAATTGATAATCATCAAGTTGAGCCATGTCTCGCATAATTTTGGTGATCATGGATGTAAAATCAAAGGGTCCTTTTCTTTTATGGGCCGAACACCAGTGATCTACCATGGCTCTAACAGGTGCAACAGGAATCTTGTTTACCATGGCAAAAAGTATTCTTAGCTCATTATATGTTATGATTCTCACATCATCTCTAGGGAACAAAGTTATTCCTATCCAACGATGCAAGAAAGGTAGTGTAGGATTATGGATTTCATTTGTTCGTGGGTATTTGGCATTATCTTTTCTAGAGATTTGTTTCCAAAAATCACATCTATTATACCCTTGGGTAGCATGTTCAAGATTAACAGCGCATTTTTCTCTACATCCAAGAATAAGGGCAAATTCTTTCCAAATAAACGTAAATGAATGATTAAGCAACCGGAAAGTGAGTCTATGCACATTTGTGTTAACCGTGCTTAGGAATTCTAGAGTTAATGGTTTACTTCCTAGGTCTCTAGACACATCCCAAAATTCACTAGTCCACCCCATAGCATTAAAGATGTCATCAAAATCTATGTCTAATCCCATTTTTGCTAAGAGGGCAAAATCAATTACCTTAGTGTGCTCGTAGTCATGTACCTTCAATTTGTTGAACGTGGCCATCTCATGAGGTGTGAGACTAATGCCGGTTTCATGATCAATGACCCGTGATGACTAATCTTCTGAAACATTGGCTGGCTCGTAATGACCGGCACTAGGATGTTCTTGCTTATAATCACCATGGCTAGCACTACTGGCCATGATTTCGGTGGCACTTGAACCGTGCCCCGAATCAATTGACATGATCTCCGTGCCTTGAGATGAGCTTCCTCCCTGGGAGTGTCTGGAGGAACTCCCACTAACCACACTGCATGCCTTCTTAAACGTGCTTCTAAGTGACTTCTTCATCCCTGAAGCAAGAAAACAAACACCACTCCAACAAGGGTTAAGGGTTAATAACCGTATATCACCCTTGATTAGCGGTGAAGCTCCTCGGAGAAGGATGGCAAGAACTTTTGACTCATGAGTTTTTCTAATTGAGTGTGTGTGTGTTGGAACAGGCTCTCTACGTGTGTTCATATAGCCAGGAGGGATAGGAGTGATGGGTGCACTTATGTCGTATCTACCGACCCCTTCCCTTGCCCTCTGAGTGCACCACTTTGCAAGGTAGTGGAGCACAGAGAGATGCCAGACAGGGATTTGATTGGAGGCCCCAAAACCATATCGGCTGATCACTCCTGGGGTGCTTTGGTGATGAGAATTGCACCATGCCAAGCAATAAAGAAGGGGGAACATGGAGGTGATAGGAGGCATTTGGCCATGCCGGCCGATTCCCCTAGATTACTCCACCCCTATGGCATTGAATGATTAAAGAAGAGGGATGGATGACATGTTGTATGCTGGTGTTTGAGAGGTGTAGGATACGAGACAAAGAAGAAGATGGAAGAGTATGGCTCCTTGTGATTAGTGATATGCTTTTGCATGGGTGTCTCTTGTGAAGAATCAGTGGATGGCAGGAAAAGTTTGTAGCATGTGAGTGGAGAAGCAAGTGGGGGACAAGGCAGGGATGGGGGTGTCAAGGCCATATCGGTCGACCACCCTAAAGTCCCTTGGCAGCATTTTCTTTGCCCTCTCAAGCATGGAATCTCGAGGAAGGAGAGAGGACAGAGAGAGGAGCTCAAAGCCATATCGGTCGACCCTACTATGCCCTCTAATTGGGCTAGCTCTTGGAGCTAAGCTAGCTACAAAGTCTAACACTGGAGTGCAACTTTCGTGGATGGAAAAGATAAGTGCTCCATGGTTTTAGATATTAAGCTAAATTTCATGGATGATGACTAAACATGGTGGTGTTTTAAAACTAAAAGAAAATGAAAATGTAATAAAGGAAATTTCATAAAATTAGAAAGAAATGAAAAACTTACCTTTTTGCAGAGCCTGTGATTTCAGTTGGTTGGAGCAGGATCGTCCACCTCTCTTTCCCGACGGACTTGTATGCGTGGTTTTGGAGGTGGAGTGGTGCGTGGCTTAATCACTTTCTTTTACCATACCCGTTTGGGTTTCACCCGAGGTTGTTTCTTTACCTTTGCCAAGTAAGTATAATTAACGAAAGGGTCGATTTCAAATACCTTGACTATGGAGCATTGCTCGGTTTTTGGCTTGAAGTGGAATATCTCTTGGGTTCCATTGATGTTGAATTGAATTTCTCCAGCTCCTACATCGATGTGTGCATTGGCGGTGCTGAGGAATGGCCTTCCTAGGATGAGTGGAGTCTTCTTGTCCAACTCCATGTCCAACACCACGAAATCCACGGGAACAAAAAATTCTCGTATCTTGACGGGAATATTTTCGACAATCCCCGCGGAGTAGCGAATCGATTGATCCGCCAACTGCAAACACATTGGTGTAGGGGACAAAGTAGTATGACTTAGTTTATCGAATACTACCTTTGGCATGACGCTGACGCTTGCTCCTAAGTCATAGAGTGCATGCTCGAATTACTAGGTCCCGATGGAGCAATCAATGGTAGGACACCCTGGGTCCTTCTTCTTTAATGGCAGTTGGTTGAGTATAGCAGCGCTACACTCTTCCGTTAGCTTGATGACTTCAGTGGTGGGTAACGGCCTTTTGTTGTTGAGGATGTCCCATAGATATTTGGCATAGGTTGGAACCTGCATTGCATCAAGTAGGGGAATATGGACATATAGTTGACGAATTACCTCAACAAACTTCTCGAATCGCTCATCTGTAGATTGTCTTCTTGACTTGTTTGGGAATGGTAGTAGTACGTTTGTGTCATAGTACTCATGTGGGGTTGTCTTTCCATGCAAACTTGACCACATCTTGTAATGGTGCAAGTTCGTCTTCTTCGTCTTTGTGTTGTTCTTCTGTTTCAACTTCTTTCTTCTTTCTCCTTTCTTGTTGATTTTCCTGAAGTGTTAGGATGTGGTGGATTGCGAGTGGTCTTACCCCCTCTCGTGGTCACCGAATTTATACTCGAGACTTTTTCAGATTTACCAAGATTTGGATCAAAGGTTGGAACAGAAATTATCAATTGAGACAATTTTCTTTCTAACATGTTATTAAGATTCAATTGATTCTTTACAATAGAAGCAAAGTCATCTATTTTATTATTCAAACTCTCAAGGGCCTTATCATTGGCAGCTAGTTTCTTATTTATACTTTCATTAATTCTAGCTTGGCTTAAGATAAGATTTTTAAATGAAGGCTGATTAAAATTATTAAAGCTTTTACCTCCATTACCTTGATAGAAGGGTCGTGGCTTTGATCCAGATTGTTGAGGTAGATCTCCATTGTTGTTGATGAAGCTCACGCCTTTGTTAGTTTCAGGGCAATCATTTCCCGAATGATTTCCGGAACATACCTCACAACATTGCTCTGCTTTGTTAGCTCGTGTGGAGGCATAGTGTTGGATGGCTTCTATATCTCTCTTGAAATTAGCTCGTTCTTTGAGTTTTTTCATCAAGAGATCCATCCTTGTGGATAGTGCATTCACTTCATAAATGGTTTCTGCACTCTTCTTCTTGACTTGGAGCTTTTCATCTTTCCACCCTTGATTCGTCACCATCTTCTCAATGAGATCTTTTGCTTGTGTGACGTTGAGTGAAGTGAATGCTCCTCTTGTGGCAGCATCAAGGTGACTATGAGCCATTCTTGTTAGCCCATAGTAGAAGCCTTGAATGAGGAGCCAGTCTTGAATGCCATGATGAGGGCACTCTCGAATGTACTCCTGGAGACGTTCCCATGCTTCGGGAATAATCTCGTCCGCTTGTTGTTGGAAGCTTGAAATTCTTCCGCGAAGGGCGGTGGTTTTGCCCATTAGAAAGAACTTCTGGAGGAAAGCATTGGCGCAATTCTCCCAAGTGGCAACTTTCTCAGAATGAGCATAGAACCATTGCTTCAACTTCCCGAGCAATGACAACGGGAAAAGGCGGAGACGAATGATATCTGATGTGACATTCTTAATGGAAATGGTGCCACTTACCTCCAAGAAGTGTTGGAGATGTGCATTAGCATCCTCATGGGACTTCCCGCTAAAAGGGTTGGCTTGCACTAAGTTGATCAAGGCTGGCTTTAGCTCGACTGAAGGAACCAAGAAGTCAAAAATAGCCTCTTGAGCCATAGCTTGCTTGATGAATGAAGTGGAGCCTCCTTCCTTGAGTGGATCTGAATTTGAGGTGAACTTTTGAGGAGACACTAGATGATGTCTAGAGTTCCTTCGAAAGCTCTTAGGATTTTCTAGTGTCGTTGCTCGAAATTGGAACTCACTCACACAATGCCTTGCTTCACAATTAAGAGAAACAAAGGCAAGGGGTAAGCCCCTACAACTAATTGATAACTAATTTAATAGTAAACTCTAGGTTCAATTCTTTTAAAATTTCTAGACTATGTGTTCCCCGGCAACGGCGCCAGAAATTCTTGTTGGTATTTCTTATGACTATTTGATAAATCCGCAAGCGCACAAATTATACCGCTGTAGCACTTCACCCAGGAGTATTCCGGGGTATCGTAATTTATATTCTCCCAAGGGAAAGCGGATCTAGAAATAATAATAAAAGAGAGATCCTAGAGATCACCTCAATTTAGTATCAAATAGCGTAAGGGGATAATCGAAATATGATAGGAAGGTGATGATGTAACAAACCAAGATAAAGATAAGTAAGAGATAACTAGTGGGTATAACTATGTGGGAGGACAACAAGAGAGTAAAAGGACTCCTAAGATTCCAACTCTACCTTTGTGGGTTTAACTATGGCACACAATTGATATAAACATTGATTGATTCTTCAATACAAGTGTGTTAGGTGAGAGGATAGATCAGTAGGATGGCAAAACTCCTACCGGACTGCCCTCTCTTTTTATGGGGGTCTTATCTTTTAAGAACTTGCCTAAGAACACGTGGTGGAATACAAAGACTAGACAAGGCCGTCACTCTCTTGCTAGCTACCACAAACAATCCGTGTAGCAAGCGATAACCAAAGGCAAGATTAAGTATAAGCACCATGCTTACACCTTCTCTCACTACTCTAATCGTGTATATGACAATTAAATCACCCTATGACAGGCGATGATCGCATACAGGAAAGGCCACAAGGATCTCAATCTAGTTTATAACAACTAAATGACAAGATAGACCACAACAATACTATAGCAAATATAGTATTGCACAAAGTAAATACTAAGTAAAGTAAAGAAGTAATATTGCATTAAACAAGTAAAGTCTTACAAAAGAGAAAAGATACAAGAGCTATACTAGATTCTCCAGAAGACAATATCTGAAAATCCTGAGCGAAGCTCAACTCAACTCTAACTCCCACACTAGAGAACACCACTAGACTAATCTCCACTTGAGAACAAGAGTGGCTTGTATGGATTACATCATGGCTAGAGAGGGATGTATGAGCCTTTATTTATAGTGGGAGGTGGAGTAGGGGCTACTCCACTACCACGTCATCAATCCAGGAGGCTTCAATTCTCCACCCTTGGATCCACCGCCCCTAAACCGACTTAGAGTGGATGGTCTTCATCTTCAACATGTGTTAAATGAGTGGGGGAGTCACCAGGCGCAACACCGACCTTAGGGGGTATCGGCTGACCCCCCTATGGCAGGTGCTCCCTACCCTCGAGCTTCTAGAAGGTGCTCCATTGGTTAGGGACCAAGTGGGGGGTGGTACCCCCTGGTAGGGTATCGGTAGACCCCCTATAGGGGTCTAGGGCCCACCTCTGTCTTCTAGAGGATGTCCCCATATGTCATGTGCCTTGGTTGATTCTTTTGAGATGTTTGTCATGTTAATTTCCTTGATGTGGACCCATGGATCCATGTGAGGTGAATATGAGTCGTTGGGATAAAGCACAAGTTGATCCAAGGGTGGAGGATCACTTGGGAGTGCTTCTCCTAGATCATGGCTAGAGTGGGGGCTTGGTGGGCCCATGGTGGTGTCGGCCGACCCACTATGTGGGTCCACTGGCCCATCTTTGCTCCATTTCTTCCAAGTCTGCATCAAATGCTTCATGGACATATGGAACTTGTTATTTTATAAAATATGCTCATGATATGTTGTTCTATCCTTGATCCCGAGGTTGTTGATAGCATTTTCGGATATATAAAAGTGTGTCATTCTTGGTGTCAACGGTCTTCGGCAAGCCTACAAAGCATAGGCACCTGAAGGCACTGTACGTCCAAGGGTACATCAACGAGAGATTCGTTGGGAAGATATTGATCGATGGTGGTGCCTCAATCAACCTGATGCCAGCCCAAATCATTCCGAAACTGGGGCTAGAATCCGAGAAGCTCTTCAATACAGATCTGGCACTTAGCGACTTTGGAGGGAGGAAATCCGAAGCCAAGGGGGTTCTGCAGGTGGAGTTGACAGTTGGTAGCAAGACTCTGTTGACAATTTTCTTCAACGGAGATAGTTCGTACAATCTACTCTTGGGGAGAGATTGGATTCATTCCAACTGTTGCATTCCATCCACAATGCATCACGTTACAGTACAATGGCTGGACAATGATGAACTAGAAGTCATTCTAGCCGATGATTCAATTTCCATAGCAACCGTTGACCCTGCTCACTGGGTTTTGGAGGACTACGCTTACAACTGCTTTTCGGGTAGAAGGTTGCAAGAAGACCTCACTACTCTCAACATTGTGTGTCAATAGCTGACCCAAGCAGTCGGCTTAAATGAAGTAGAGTGAAAAGTATCGGTGGCGGTGAAGGCAGGCTGGGCAAGAGGCTTATGTCGGCCGGCGAGCTGAATGGTGACGAACCTAGGCTGACGCACAACAGCACCAAACCGAGTCCCAAGATTCGAGAGATTTGATTGCCCTGGAGGATCATGAGGAATGTTTGGTTTGGGATTACAAATGCCCAGCTTTGACCATAAGCCGATTGAGCATCATCTACCATTTAAGAAAAGGTATCGGCTAAATAGGCAACGACCCAGGAAAGGTAGAACTAACATCATGGCTGGCGCAAAGACCGAAATCGCTCAGCTCTATGGAGCAAAGGTCATTCGGCGAAGCGAATACACCAAATGGATCGCCGACATGGTCCCTGTGTGCAAGAAAGAAGGATAAGTGAGAACTTGCATCGATTTCAGGGACCACAACAAAGATACACCAATGAATGAGTACCCAATGCTGGTGGCTGATATGCTAGTTGACGCAGCAGCAGGCCATAGAGTGATCAATTTATGGATGGCAATGCTAGGTACAATCGGATCTTCATGACAAAAGGTGACGTACGATTACCTTCGGATGCCTTGATGCGCTGGGGTCACACGGGTGAAGGGTTATAACCTTTAGATCGAAGGATGTCGGCACAACTTATCAGGGAGCTATGAATTTCATGAGTTGGTCGGCGAAATATGCAACGTGGTGGCAAAATCCCAAGAAATACCGAGAGCACTTTGAAGATCTCAAAGCCACCTTAGGGGGTGCAAAGAAATATGGTTTGAGGATGGGCCCTTACAACTGTGCTTTCAAAGTAACTGCTAGGCGGTTTCTGGGCTTCTCGGTACATAACCAAGGCGTCAAGGATGGTCAGAAGGGTTCTGACACGATTGGACCGTATCACCAGCCGCAAAGACAAAGTTACAATCTCTGATCGGCAAGACTAATTTATTCAATGGTTCATGCTGAACCTGTTAGTCAAGAGCCTGTCGTTCTTGGTTCTGCTGAAACCAAAGAATCAACAAGAATTCAAATGGGGCAGCGAACAATAAGAGGCTTTCGAGGAGACCAAGGAATATTTGAAGTCTTCACTTGTGTCAGTCCCTCCGTAGATTGGAAGGCTTTCTAGATTGTATGCAATAGTCGATGACCATACTGTTGGATCGGCTTTGATATAAAAGTTCGGAAGGGAGAAGATAGTAGTCTTTGAGTCGGGGACTACTCAGTCCCGAAACAAGATACCCTCCCATAGAGAAGTCATGCCTATGCTTGGATTTTCCCTGCACCAAGCTGCGCCATTTCCTGCCGCTATCCAAGTGCACGGTGGTGTCAAAGTTTGGCATTGTCAAATACATGCTATTAATGCCTATTCCGAATGGGAGAATCGGCAAGTGGATCCTTGCGCTACCAGAGTCTGATTTGAAGTATAAGTCAGCCAAGGCGATCAAAGGGTCCGAGGATAGTTGGCTTTGTCACTCACCGTCATGAGAAGGAAATCAGTTCGGTGGATATGGCTCCACTAGCGCCGTTCTTTATGGACCCACCTGCAAGCGGGACAGGAGCATTGAAGTTGTCTCAGCACCGCCTCGCGGCGCAAGTCTCAAAATATGTTTCCCTGATTAGGCCGACCATTGTCGATAACCAGACCGGATGTGAAGCTCTTCTCAAGGAGTATCAGCTGAGGATTAGTCCACCACACGGCCTATGTGAATGAGTGTTGGAGCATGATAGAAATTGTCATAGGCTGCTTGGTTATTTCTCTCGTATCATCATCAAACAGGCATCTAGGGGCTAAAATAGACACCGACAGAGAAAAAGGGCTTAAAAGGGGTTTGGTTTGGAAAGTCATCTTGCCCATTGGAGCTAAGGACAGTAAATTCGGTGGATGGACACCACACTAGGAGAACCCATACTAGATTGTGAGAAGCGCCCTAGGTGAAGCTTATGGAATTCTGAAGAAAGGAAAGTATTCTGGAAACCTTGAAGGGAAGCACTGCTCCAGCGTATAAACTGACATATCATAGTCGGTCAGGATGGGTAGCCGGTATGATTCATATCGCCTTCAGCGTAATGATGGCCTTCTTAAAACTGGTGATAGCCGATACGATGTATCGCCTTTAGATCAAAACATATATAAAAAAAATAGAAAGAAAAGGGATAAGGAACGGTTCAAGCAAAAACAGAATGCCCTGACGACATGAAGAGAGCATCACCCACACGATGATCATGCCAAGGGAAGGTGGTATCTACAGCCATGGGGCGTGTTTACAAAGAGGATCAACTCCTATTCCAAAGACAAGCAGGCGATCAGTTCATCCACGGGCATCACTTCAGCGATGGCCTGCCCCACTGGTTGGAATCTCCCCATCATTGTGAGGAACTCACGCCTTGTATGGGTGCTGGTAAAGCCTGGACTTACGATGCCGGAGATACCTACACCGATGACTTCTACTCCGGAGAGAGCCAAAGTGGCTCCATAAGCGACGGAGTGGAAGATCAAGTCCCGAACGCGCATTGACAGGTGAGCAAGACGCTCTTCTAGGGTCGAGCCATGGGCAAGAAGAGAGTCTGCTAGGATTTTTATTGCGTCAGAAAGGCGGGCGAGTTCTAAAAAAACACCAGAGAAATGCATTACTTGAGATAGCCGATGTGATCAGGGCAGATCTAATCGGTTAAGGTTGCGATGACAAGGGTCTGTGTCAGATTCACAGAGTCTGAGGGCATACCTCCTGCCTTGGTATTGAAGGAATCCAGGAGTGTCAGGGTATCCGCAATGGTGGTTTTGGCCAACACCAACTCTTTCTCTAAGAGACATGACCTCTTGCGTTCCTCGTGAAGAAGATGCCTATCCGCCAAGATGCCTTGGAAGAGATCACATAGGTCGTCGTCCGAGAGTGACGCAATGGGGGTAGAGCTCGACTCACCAACACCAGTACTGAAAGACGGTTAGACTTCCATTAGGATGAATCATATGGAGAGGTAACAATTGCTTACCTGAAGGGCTGATATCATGGCGGCTGCAGAGCACTACCGGAAGAACTAATCGTTGGACGCTCGCCGGAGTTCGCCATGGGAGCGCTTCGGTGGAATTGGAGGAGAGAAAAATATGTACTAGATACTAGGTCGGGGACGTCTGATGGATATTTATGACGTTGGCATAAATAAGAGAGATGTCTGTTCTGTGGACTGAAGTAAAGTCCGCTACAGGGGAAATCGGCTAAGTAGCCGATCGAAGTTTTGGATAGAGAGGTGGATCGGCTAAATCACAGCTCATGGGGAGCTCGACGATGTTAAAACACGGAATGGTGGTCTCGTTCGGGTGAAAACAAAAGAAAAATCATAATGACCATCATGAAGTACACGAGACATTTCAAGGTTATTATATTGATCCATGCCAAATACAAACTAATTTCCGAGGAACACTTTGTTCACAATGTCCTCGGCACGGGTTATGTCTGCTATTGCCTCGCCATGCTCCTAGAAGGCTTCCTGAAGATCTACATGATCTTGGGGACCCTCATGCCTAGGGAATCCAGGCGCTACCGCTGGGATTCGGTAGTCGGTGGCGGCCTCAACGGTAGTGAGGGCAGTGACAGCTCTGTGACGAACGCCGTGAAGAGCGATCTCTCGGATCTGGCGTGGGATATCCTGAAGGCGTTGGTTCAGGGTATCGCCTTGAGCATTCACGGCGTTGGCGGTGGTGGAGGCTATGTGACGCAGGTTCTCTAGTTGCGCCATCAATGCTGTCAAAACAGAGGATGAAGAAGAGGCATGGGAGATTTAAGGCACATAGGTATGCATTACCTGCCGCTTGACCGTCGGCTTCAGAGAGTCGCGCCTCGTATTGGCAATCTCGTCCTCAGTGGCATCCAGGGCCACCTGCTGGGCATCGGTTGAATTGCGGAGACACTCCATCTCTTTGGTCGACTCCGAGTATGCTTCGCAGAGTCGGCAGCGCTCTTCCATCACGGAGTGGTAGGCCGCCAGATCGGCACTACCTAGGTTGGAGTCAGACATCGAAGCCTGGCCACTGCTTGCAGATCTGGAAGGGGGAAATAAATTAGTGGACGAGTGATGACCATACCAAAGGAAGACTTGGAAGTGTGTAAAGAATCAATCACCGTGTCATACGCAAGCGTCGACGGGAAGAAGAACCCTCTGGTAACGGCCCTTCGGCCGAGCGCTTCCCATCTTCGGCCATTGGTGTTTCTCTTGAGAGTTCTTGAAGGCTTCGGAAAGTTATAGTACAGGTTGGCTATGAATGAGTATCGGAGCCTGGGGGGCACATAGCATTATATAGATCCTCTACAGGGATGAAGAGTTGATTCGAGGACGCGTTACGGCGTGGAGTTAGCAGAAGCAGAGGAGTCGGTCATTTCGGTTCCCAACAGTGCAAAGATATTTTGGGAAGGCGAGCCGACTGTTGGTGCGACTCCTAGGATTTCTGAAGGAATTTTGGAATAAAACAAGTTTTATTCCAAAATTAGGGGGCATGTGTTAACACCGTATTTTGGCATGGCCAGATGCGCGCTTATGGGCCCCTAGCAGGCCTTTGGAGGAGATATCCAAGATGGACCCAAAAGATCGACTAAGGAAATAAGAGATCATGGAGAGATCTTTCGGTCAATTTCAACAGCACGTACGCGACGATCTCGGCGATGGAGCGGTTTGAGGCCCAAGTCATGTTTTGTTTCCTTATTATTAGGACTTGCGTGACGACCGGTTATGGTATATGCTATGGTCTATAAATAGCAAGGCCTAGGGAATGAGAAGATATCCAATCCAATCAATCAAATACACAACTAGTACTTAGTTCCTGGCCTCCGGCCACCCCTAAGAGTAGGAGTAGAGTAGATTTTGGTGAACCTTCTACGGATTGGGTTGCATCGACTAGATCGACCTCCGGTTTGCTTGTAAGTCTAGCCTTGGTTCATGTCTCGTTTGTACGGCTGTATTGTGTAACTCGTGCAAGCTCGGTATGAGCTAGTTATCGGTTTGAATCCATTGTTCATGGAGCTGCATTGCTTCAATCTCACATGAATCGTGGCTTCAAGCTAGTTATCGGCTCTATTAGATTGGTGATCTAATAGATTCATTAGGTTATCGATATTGTCTGTTATTATTTGTTTAATCTATTGCTACAATATCATGCCCGATCTCATCCGATGGCTTGGCCCATGCTTTGTTTCCTATCTAGATCTATTGCCTCCGATGCATCTACTTTTATACTTAGAGGAGCGATAGATCTAAGATCATATCGGCTAATCCGTTGGTTGTGATTGTTACATGTTGCGGGTTCGAGATATGTATTCGGTTATCAAATTGGTTTGAATGTAGTTGGATCTGGTTCAACATACGTGGTACGACTGCATCTACTAGACCCCACTGCCATGTGTTTGGGTCATGCCTGTCCAAACTTAGATCCGTCCAAGGTTGGATGTATAGATCTTGTTCAAGCTTCATAGACATATCGGCTAAAGTAGCCGGTCTAGTTATGCTTCAATCATATGATGCTTGTACTTTATCGCTTTGATCTATTAGATCTATTGAATGTACTAGACGTGGCTTGACTTGTTTACTTTTACGGCTGCATGGAAACACCCCAATACTAATAAATCGGTCAGGTTATCGGGTTAATTGTCATCATGGTTGCATGGGAACACACCTCTGTTGATAGTTAATCTTTATCTGATATGTTCGGTAGATTTGGTAGTTTGATGTCGATAAAGCTATATGTGTCGCATCTTTATCTTATTCTTGTCATATGATCGGCTAATCATGTATTTTATATTTGACATCCTATGACAGCCGTTTATATACCATTATTATGTTTCATATTGCTCGGAGTTGACTCTTTAGTCAACATCCTATATTCATCGGCTATATGAGAGCCGCACACTCATGGAACTGTCTAGCAACAACCGGCAGGTTCCATAATTTAACGTTTCATCTCCTTGTCAATTGCAGGTCAAATTGATTGGCACGTCTGGAATGAATCATCGAAGTGGCCTAAGCCGCTTTAAAGGTTTAGGAGATCAAGCTCCGCTGCTATACGATCTCCGCAGGCCTTACGCAGTGCTAACACTGGAAGCTCCATTTTTTACGTCAACACTTACACATGGGTCTTGTTTCTACAATTGCATGAGTGCAAAAACCGCTGAAACGGTGATCGAACGAAAAAGATAGAGATATTGCAAGGTTTGTCCAAAGGATGGGCATTTCACATGAAGTGTGATAACATTGACGGAATATATGTGAAGGACATTATTAATAAAGGCTATAAATATATATTGGAGAATGGGAAAAAAAGAATTGAATTCGGATTCAATATGGCTGAATTAGTGACGGATGGAAACTAAATAGACTAAGGACCTCTTTATGATTTGTGAAATGTTTTTATTGCAAAAAGACCCTTCTTCTTCCTTGGGATGAATCGGCCATGGGAGCAGGGATGGTGCTCCTTGCAGAGATGCGAGGTGCTCTGGTTAGAGAAGGGTGGTCGATCGGTGACAGTGGCGGCTGAAGGAGGTGCTTCGGTGCCAGCAGGGGTAGTGTTGACGTGCATCCTGAGCGGCAATAGGCGGTGCCAGTCCTGCCGACTGTGTAGAGGCACATGGGGCAGGGGGCCTTGGGGTGGTGGCGGGTGGCGCGTCTCCAAGCACGTGGGCATGGGTGGGGCCCACCGATGATGGCACATAGGGCTCCGGTAGCAAGAGGTAGGAGAGAAGGAGGCAGCCATGGAAGCTCCACGCCCAAAAAGGAGAAAGTGAGATGGGGAAATCGTGAAATGTTGAAATGGTGACGGATTCGCGCAAACGAATAGGCCACGACGTAGAGAACAATGAGATCTACCTTGTGGTGGTGGTGACTGACACAGGATTGCACGGTTTACCCGCAAAAAGCTCGCCGGAGTTTCATCAGAAATGTTTGTCGTGTGAACTTCAGTATTAGATCTAAGATAAATGGAAAGGTGGCACGATACGGGTTATACTCTATAATGAGCACGAGAAGGAGAACAGTGACATGTATTTATATGCAAGGTTTGGGTCATTGAAAAAATTATGGTTGTCCGATTATTTTAATTTCACGAATTAAAATAACTCTAGAAATTTGAGAATTGATATTTAAACCACAAAAAATAGCTAAAAACTCCAAAAAGTTCCTGAAAAATCCTGGAGATAGATTGAAGGATGAGAAACTCAAATAAAGGGGTTTAAGATCATGAAAGTATTTATAGAAAGATCAAGAAAAATATTAAGCTCAAGGAAAAAGAAATTTTGTTCTAGAAAAGCAGAAAAAATACCCAGGGAGAAATAAATGACAACCTATTGCATTTTAAAACTATTTCACTTATAAATACCAAATGCAACCGGCATGAAGGCAACACACTTTCAAATTAAATTATAAAAGTTATTTAAACTTCACATTTTGCATTGTTGAAATTGCTAAAAGACTAACTAAATCTTGGAAATTTTAGAAAAAAATCATGAAATCATTATTTTTATTTAGTATAAACTATTCACAACCCAAAAAGTTGAAATTTTGGGATGCAACATAGTCATCATGAACCACTAGCACATAATGGTCATTATGCACTTAACACTCATTAAACCATTAGTTATAGTGTATAAAAGATCCATGCATATCATACTTAGCATTAACTATGGTTTTAGAATTGTGTTTGATTTAATTCCTGAATAAAAATGGGAAACCCCTCTTTATGAACTAGAGAAAGATAAGAGGTAATTTGACATTCTAAAATACCACCTTCAACGCGACTCGCTATGTTTTCATATATCTCTATACACAGATTGCGTTGTAAACAACCCATTCTTTCTTAATTTCTAAATGAACTCATCTTTATTATCATTTAGATTAACCAGTAAAACTAAAGACACCAGATTATTAAACCAATCCTGCAGCTTTTCCCCAACTATGGTAAGAGAAGTACTTAGTACACTAACCACCGTGTCATTCTTTCCGCCTCACAATTTTATATAACACTAGAAACTTTTCCATTAAAGGTTCATGGTCAATCCAGATGTCTTCCCAAAATGTAGTTTGGTTTCCATTGTTGTCCTTAAATAATCTGCCTTGTTGAAGGAATGCGCCCTTAACGTCCATGAGCTCTGCCCAAAAATGTGAATCGCCGGACCTTTTAACTACTTAGGACAGCCTTGATTTTCAGATATTTCTTTCGTAAGATATCCTGCCAAGCTGTATTTTGGCTTACACGATCCTTGACATATATAAACCTGTGATGAAGCTGTCGCTATCTTTACGTATATCTGAATTTAAAATGGTCGATATCGTTAGGTGGAAATAAGGTAACAACCAATTGGCAAGAGTTGCAAACTCAGAATTGAATATCATAAATTTGGACGTGGCTTTTGCATTAATTAATTTAAAGTGCCGTTTGGATCCTTTTATTGGAGGAATTGTACTTTAATGAGTTAAGCCATAGGCCTGTAATTTGACATTTCATATTTCAAAGTTCATATATAGGCTTATCTCAAATTCATATGATGGAAGATAAAAATTGATTCTACAGATATCATTCTACGTTTTTACTTTGCAACTTATAACGCGTTCTTCAAATTGTTCTCCAACAATAAAAATACAACAAAAAACTCATTGTTCAAACTCGTTGTCCGACAATAAAAATACAACAAATAAGTATGTCTCTCATGTAATGAACAATAATATGCAAATATATAATTATGTTAGCTTAATTAATATGTGTCTAAATTATAATTATTAAAATGATTTCAATTCCAAAGTAGAATAGGATTTTGCTAGCAGTACAGAAGAAGACATTTATATTAGGTTTCAGTTCTATGCTAACAGAGTCGGTCTGAACCGAATGTGCTGCTTTGGATTCAGCAGGCAGGCAGGCCTTCATCGTCGCTAGTCACCTGATGTCCCGCTAGTATAGTTTTTGTTTCTTTCGTTTGCAGGTTTTCAGGCCGGCATCTGCTGCATTATAGGTTATCCAAGGTGGTCAAAATTGGTTTCGGGGTTTCCAAAGACAGCCGGTCCATGAGGTAATGATCGTGGAGAGGAAATCAAGGATCAGAGGTAATGATTTTGCACTCTATGTGGTATCCAACGATGCAAGTGTTGATAATTTTTTATCGATTGAGATACTTTTGGACGGTTCTAGAACGTTGGATCTTGCAACATGTTTAATGTTTTGGGTTAATCGTTACATCGTGTATAAAGACAAGATTTTGTCTTTGGTGTTCGATAAGGTTGTGTTCATGTAGAGCATGAGATACATTGAGAAAAGTCACTAGAGAAGAGGAACAAGGAGAGAATCCAAATAGACCTATTATATTGTATTTATTTCAAATTTTTTTCATACTCCCTCCATTCCAAATTGTAAGTCCCTACAAAAATTTTGGAGAGTCAAAATTTATAAAGTTTGACCAAATTTATATAATATGATAATAACATATTTGATACCAACTAAATATCATTAGATTCTTTATTAGTTATATTTTTATATTATACCTATTTGATGTCATAAATTTTTATGTTTCTCTCGATAATCTTTGATCAAACTTAAAATGCTTTGACTCTCCAAGATTCTTGAAATGAATTATAATTTTGAATGGAGAGAGTACTAATCTAGGGATCATACTATGCCACGTTTTAATACATATAACTCCTCCTTCCCTTAAAAAAAACAGCAACTAAGTGAGGGTTTTCTGACAGACTTTGCAACTTGATAGTGAACGGGCCTAAAGTCGCGTGGCTGCTGCGGCTACAGAGTGGCAGCAGTTCTTGAAGACGTCCATTGCTTGTCTGAAGAGTGGGACGTAGGCGTCAATACTGCCGTCGCCGGAGAAAGACCACGCGATGAAAATACCGCCCTCCACTGGCGAGTAACTTGGCATGAAGAAGAACGGCGGTCCACCACCGAAGTCAAAGTCGTGGAACGGGAGTCCCAGTAGGCTTGCCACGTCAACGTTCGGGCTCAATGCCGTCTCCAACGGGTCTGCCGCCGGCACCAGCCCTTCCTCCTCCACCACCCCTGAGCTTGCGAAGTCTATGAAGGACCTGAAATAGGCGTCGTCTATCGCCGCCACCGCCTTAGACACGAGCTCCACGATGTTCTGCAGCGGTCTCCTTACCAGTTCGCCTGCTGTCGTGGTCGGCCGCGCCCAGAGCACGACGTTGCTGGTGTGCCCTTGGGGAACCTGCGGATGATGCATACGACCGCGCCCGTTCACGGAGATGCGGAGCTCGGTGCCCGTGCGCCCGTCGAGCCTGCGCGCCATGGTGACGCACCGCCACAGGTGCGCGGCCATGCACTGCAGCGTGCTGTACGGCCGCGGCGCCCCCGCTGACGCCCGTGTCCTGAGCTCAGCGACGAACTCTCGGCTGAAGTTCACCCTCTGCACCACCAGCTTGTCGTCGAGATACTTCCTGCCGCCGGCCTGCTTCTCCCTGCTGCGAGGTTGCTTGTACTCGGCGCCGCGGTGATCGAACTCGACCCGGGGCGGCTCCCGGGCCACGAAGAAGGATGCGCGGTCGTGCACGGGCACGGGGTCGATGGCGGCGCCGCGCGTGGCCTGGCCCCAGGCGTTCACGAAGCTGCGCAAGGCGAGGCCGTCGGCCACGAGGTGCTGCGCGGCCGTGCCCACGGCGAAGGAGCCGCAGGTGAACCGCGTGACCTGCACCAGCATAAGCTCGTCGTCGACGGCGTCGTCGTCACCGCTCGGATGCAGGCTCAGCGTCTCGGGACTCGCTGGCTCCAGCGGCATGACGCTGTCGAGCGGGACGTCGGCTGTGGCCTCGACGAACCACGCGCCTGCGCCGTTGAGCAGGATGGCCCGGTTGCCACGTGCGTCGAAGCCAAGCCGCCCGGCCCACTCTGGGTACTCGGCCAGCGCCCTGGCGAACCCGGCCTCAAGAACGGAGCTCGGCGGTGCTGGTGGGCGGAAGAAGTATAAGCCATAGACATAGACATCGTAGGTCACCTTGTCGAATACCGTGAGCGGCACAACCTCATCAGCATGGGCGCTGCAGCTGGGCTTGACGATCTTGGATGACTGCACGGTGATCTTCATAGGGAGAATTACTGATGTGCCTTCAAAGGATAGCAAGGTGATCTATCCATGGTCCATAAACTTGCAATATATATATATATATATATATATATATATATATATATCTCGCAAAAATAGCCACGATGGCTACAGCCCGCGGTTGTCACTAATAAGCAAGTTGTTGATGTATAAGGTACAATAATTTGCACACAATATGAATCATATCATAATAGAGAGGTTTTCTGTAATATACATCTAAATAGCAGAAGCAACACAAGACCAACAATGAGGTCATGTGATCCCATCCAAAACTTTACACCCTATATCACATTGAATATTTAGACATATGTGAAAAAACGAGATGGCAACCATGACTGTTGTGGGTATAAATTAACATACACAAATACAATCCCCAAGCGCACGGATACCATTTTACCTTTCACTCGTGAGTATTCCAAGGGTTTCGATTTCTACGGGAAACGCGAAGTGAACTTGTAAAGAACCAAGATCATCCAAGGATAGATAAGATATATTAGTGGATAAGATATATTGTTTTTTTAGTGGGTAAGATATATTAAGAACATCCAATAAAAGAATGATAACTAGGTAGAGAGAGATTCACTAGTAGAAAAAACGTCTTTACTGACGTCCCCCAAAACACAGCATAGTCGGTTTCAGTTATCACACGCTTGTACAGAAAAATGGGTCCGAACAGTTCCGAACCGCCTGTAGAAATGTAGAAATCGATTTCTACAGGCGGTTTACTTAAGAAAACCGCCTGTAGAAATGAGTCATTTCTACAGGCAGTTCCTTAAGACAACCGCCATTAGAAATACTAGAACCCTGATTTTTTTTATTTTTGTAAACGACATCGGATGGAAAAACTTTCTACATGAAAGTTCTACATGGCAACTTTTTCAATTGAAATCATCTTGTCATCGAAAAATACGTTCGAATGTGTCAAATTTGAAATTCAAAATTTTGTAAATGAGCTCGGATGGAAAAATTTGCTACATGAAAGTTGTAGATCTCGAAAAGTTATGAAACTTTGTAGTTTACAACTTTTTCATTTTAATTCGTTTAGTGGCTCAAACAATCAATTTATACTCGGTTTAGTATAGAATGAGGTGAAATAAAACCAAATCTAGACAAAAGTGAGTCATGAGTGGAGTGGTAGAGGAGGGATCGCACGAGGGTGAGGTCTCGAGTTCGAATCGCCGCCGTAGCGCAGTTCACGATTTTACGCGAAAAAATGCGCGACTTGTCAGAAATCGATTTCTACATGTGGTTTCCTAGTGACTTGCCAGAAATCGATTTTACGTGGAAAAATACGGGCGGGTTCCTAGTGGCCTCTCCGAGAATTTAAGTCTTTTTTTATTTTAAAAACGCAATTTCTTACGGCCATCGGTTCGTTAAGAAAACCGCATGTAGAAATCGATTTATATAGGCGGTTCGTAAGAAACTGCCTGTACAAATGGGTCATTTCTACTGACCCCCAGCACAGACGGTTCGGAAAAACGCCTGTGCAGATGCGTTCCGAACTGCCTATACAGGCGTGTTTTGTACTAGTTATTTTAGAGTTTTCTAAGGGGTTCTATCAAATCAAAGGCCCACGATGCTCTACTTAATTTGGAGCAACAGTACCTTCCCGAATCTCGATAAAGACTGGGAAAAAGGTAGTCGGGAGAGGCTACCAAAAGCTCTACGAAACACCAACCCGAACGTGGTGGACTACAAAGGCCTTACAAAGCTGTCACCTCTGGGCTACCACAACTATCCGTGGGATTGGACGCAAACTCATGTAAACTCTAGTCTAGACATCATAAGGACATCCCAACCGTGCATGCTACATCAAGTATCCACCGGCCGTCATCAAACATAAAGTATATAATTCAAGGTCCACTTACAAGAAGTCATTCCAGAAAACTCCAAGAGCAGGTGAATTCATTCCTCATTGATTTTAATTTTGATAATTCTAAGAATGTTATACTATCTAAGTCTTCTACTTTTGTTGTACTTAGGTATAAACATTAAGAGGAGGATGTTACTCTACATGAAGAAAATCTACAGACCAAAAGAATTGAAGAAATTCGGCAGGAAGGTTCGGACCTCCGAACTAACCAGCACACAGGTTTGGACCTCCAAACATACCAGCACAAAGAAATAGTCATAACTTTTGTTTCCCAAAAGATATGAAGGTGAATGACCACATTTTCGAAAGCTTATTAAGTATAGTTTCCAATGCCACAAGTGCCGACCTGTTTGGAGTTACCATTGAGAGTGCCAACCTATTTTAGTGCATACTGCTCTGAGGGTCAACAGCCTCGCGAATCCACTTCGGAAACCCATTTCGTAGAAGCCTTTTCACATTCTTAGTCCTTTCATTTCTATCTTGTGTTTACACCTATCTAGCAGGGCTGTTGCTAGTATATATACCCCTTCGTATCCTAGCAAACGAAGACTTTTGATAATCGAAATATAGAACCTTTGTTCAACTGCGTGCTAACAAACCCCCAGAGAGAGATTCTCTATCCCTTTGCTCTTGTGTTTTCCTTCGCGGAGATTACAGAAGCGGCCGTGTCATCGGCACCCAATCCGTGCTCCTGATCTTCGAGTTCAGGTTGCGTAGGTTGGTTTTTTGAGAGTGTGGTTGGGCGAATCCTTGGTTCTGGATGTCGTATAGAGACGGTGGTTGGCTCCTTGTGCGTGCCGTCAGGTTGCACTAGTTATCACTGCTTATAGCAAGTTATCGGCCAATCTTTGGCTAGTTATCAAGATCGGGATCCTACGTCGTGAAGATCGGACCGACCCCTCATCACCTGGTATCAGAGCTTCAGTTGTCATGGTAGGAATTTTTATCCTTAGCTACATATATTTGTGTTCGTCCTATGCACTAAAAAGCCACAAAAATATTCTGCTATGACCCTTTGTTTCAATAGTTATTCTTGTGAGTTAGGTTAAATTTTGGTTCATTAGAGTCTTTGTTTAGTTGCTGATCATATTATCCTCCGCGTGTCCTTTGAGCTTCATTCATATATCTGCATATCCCTATATAAAAAAATCAGAAACCTGTATCATCCTTTGTGTAAACTTTGATCCTATCAAGTTAGAACATTGACGGTTATGTCTTGTTTCTAAAAAAAGGAGTATAAGTGTTATCTCTGGTCTTGTTCTTAGTTATAAAAAAAAGTGTATCAAAAAAACAAGAAGAAAAAAGGGCAAAAAAAAGTTGAGAAAGGTTGAGACAGAGAAGGCAAAAGTTCAGCTTGTTTATGTGCACAAGTTCTGAAATTTTATATCAAGTTGCACAATCAGTTTACTATCTATCCTTTGGTGCAAAATTTTGTATGGGTTTGATTGCAACACTTGCATCCTAAGCATACACCTTGTTTGCATCAAATCTGAAATTATTTTTGCGTGTGTGTTTGATCCATTTACATCATTCATATCTTGTGATCAGCACTAGGCATTGAACTTCTGTTTTGGACTGCGATTAACCTTTACAATATTGAGAATTCAGATTGAATTCCTTGTTAATTATATCCCCACCAAGCTCCACAAATAACCCACCATCATAGGAACGCTGATCTTGTATTCTCCCAACCATCACTTTCAGTTTCCACCTCGCATTGGTCCTCTGTAATCTGCAGGAATTCATAAGAGCTTTGGTTGGTAAGAGAGGTGAGGTTGTGTGATTCCACATATATTTTCCTATTCCATCTATTCCACATATATTTGTTGCAAGTAATCACTAACTTGACAGGAAGATGGGTTCTAACGTTGAGGTTGATTAATGTTTCACCATGGCACAATTCAATGAGATGAAGCAAAGCGTGGAGACACTAACAACCAATCTTCAAGCGCTTATGAATCGGTTGCAAGAACCTCCTCCTAAGGATGCAAATGCAAGTCACCATGAAGAAGAAGTTGAATAAACTGAAGAACAAGCTACTGCTCATCTTGCAAGAGAACAACAAAGACGACGGAGAGACCGTGTTGTTATAAATGCAAGAAGACCCCCACTTCTAGTTCATGGAAATGGTGGTAGAGGTGCTGCTCATGGAAGAGAGCATGGATTATAAGAAAGTGGGACTGAGGAAGAGGACGAAGAAGAAGAGGTTGAACAGCCCCATCATGATGATCGTCATCACCGAGAAAATCGTGGGCGAAATCAGACCAATGAGGAGAGGTTTGGCAAATTAAAATTCACCATACCCAAGTTTGAAGGAGGATCTGATCCTGAATCATATCTTACATGGGAGTTGAAGGTGGAATAATTTTTTGGCTTGCATAATTATTCTGAGCGAAATAAGGTTGCCATGACTGCTCTTGAGTTTGATGGTTATGCTCTAATCTGGTGGGAGCAAATGATGAATGAAAGAGAAGAAGCAGGTCAAGGTGATGTGCGTTCAAGGGCTAAAATGAAGAGAGAATCGAGGGCAAGATTTGTTCCCAACATTATCGCCGTGATCTTTTTGACAAGCTACAGAATCTGAAGCAAGGAAGTCTCAATGTTGATGAGTATTATAAAGAGATGGAGAAGGCAATGATTAGAGCCAATATGTATGAAGATGAAGAGCAATCAATTGCATGTTTTATGTCAGGGATGCACCGCAACATTCAGCGCATTGTTGAATTTCAGTAGTACTGCAATCTTGTTGAGTTGGTGCATCAAGCTAGCAAAGTTGAACGTCAATTGCAGCAGGACATCAAGTCCAATAGAGGAGTATCTTTCAACACAAAGAGTGCAGCAAGTGCAAGTAAATTCACACCAAGAGTTAGTGGAAACAGAGGTACATTTTCCAACTCAAGTGGTGGTGCACGATCTAGCAATTTTGGAGCTTCTAGTGGTAAAGAGTTGGCTGCTCCAAATGAGAGGAACAAATCAGCAAATACAACATCTACTTCAGTAGGTTCTTCCACCAAAAGTAGTGGAATTCAATGCTTCAAGTGTGGAGGTCATGATCATGTTGCAAGAGAGTGTCCAAACACTCAAACCATCATTGTGAATGACAAAGGAGAGTATGAAACTGCTAGTGAAGAAGAACAAGAAGATAGTGAAGAGGAGAATAATCTTGAGAAGGATATCTGTGAATTTGAATCTGGTGCTGCTCTTGTTGTATCTCAAATTTTGAGTGTGCAAATGAGTGATTCTGAAAGTGGACAACAGCATAATCTTTTTCAAACTAGAGCTAAAGTGCAAGATAAAGTTGTCAAGGTGATCATTGATGGAGGCAGTTGCCACAATCTTGCTAGCAAAGAAATGGTTGAAAAGCTTGGTTTAAAGCTGCTAAAACATCCTCATCCATATCATGTGCAATGGTTTAATAATTCAGGTTCAACTAAGATTGCACAAAGAGTGAAAGTTCCTTTCAAGATTGGTGAATATATTGACACCGTGGAGTGTGATGTGGCACCTATGACAGTGTGTCACATGTTGTTGGGAAGACCATGGCAATATGATCAGTCATCTCTACATTGTGGTAGAACCAATCAATACACCATCAAGAGGAAGGGCAAGGAGTTGATTCTTAAACCCAAGACACCACAACAAATTTTAGCTAAGCACTTGCAAAAGAGCTTTGCAGTGAGCAGTGAGAGTGCAAAAGAAGGAGAGAAAAACAATTTGAGTGCCCTCCACAAATCGGTGAATGAGAGCCACAAGACAAACATGAGAGAAAACAAAAAAAAAGAGAGGGAGAGAACTTAGTGATGATTGCCACCAAATCTAAAATGAGAGATGTGAGGAACAACCCAGAACAAGTATTATACATACTTGTGTGTAAAGACACATTGCTTTCAGCTAACGACTTAACCTCTGTCCCTAGTGTTGTTGCACGTGTTTTGCAGGATTATGAAGATGTTTTTCTAGAGGAAACTCCTTCTGGACTTCCTTCCTTACGTGGCATTGAACATCAAATTGATCTCATACCTGGTGCTGCACTTCCAAACCGTCCAGCATACCGCACCAACCCTGAAGAAACTAAGAAAATTCAAAGGCAAGTACAAGCACTTTTGGATAAAGGTTATGTGCGAGAAAGTTTAAGTCCTTGTGTTGTCCCTGTTATTTTGGTGCCAAAGAAAGATAGTTCATGGAGGATGTGTGTAGATTGTAGAGCCATAAATAACATCACTGTTCGTTATCGTCATCATATTCCTAGGCTAGATGAGAAATGGTTACCATCAAATTAGAATGAAAATTGGAGATGAATGGAAAACTGCTTTTAAAACAAAGTTCGAGTTGTATGAATGGTTAGTTATGCCTTTTGGTTTGACTAATGCACCTAGTACATTTATGAGATTGATGAACCATGTCTTGCGAGCATTCATTGGAAAATTTGTTGTTCTTTACTTTGATGATATCCTAATTTACAGCAAAACATTGGAGAAACATGTTGCTCATATTCAGGAAGTTTTGGACGTGCTTAGGAAAGAGCAATTATTTGCTAACCTTGAGAAGTGCACATTTTGTACAGATTAGGTTGTGTTTCTTAGTTTTGTTGTTTCAGGTTCAGGAATTCAGGTTGATGAATCAAAGGTGAAAGCCATCAAGGATTGGCCAACTCCTGAAAATGTAAGTCAAGTGAGGAGTTTTCATGGACTTGCTGGTTTTTATAGAAGATTTGTTAGATATTTTAGCACTATAGCTGCTCCCCTTGAACAAGTTGACAAAGAAAGATGTTGCCTTTCAATGGGGTGAGCCATAAGAGAAAGCTTTCCAAGAATTGAAGAAAAGATTGTCCGAAGCCCCCTTGCTTGTGTTGCCGGATTTCACTAAAACATTTGAGGTTGAATGTGATGCAAGTGGGAGTGGAATTGGAGGAGTTCTCATGCAAAATGTATAGCCCATTGCATAATTCAGTGAGAAGTTGGGAGGAGCACAACTGAACTATTCGGTGTATGATACGGAGATATATGATTTGGTAAGAGCCCTTGAGACTTGGCAACATTACTTATGGCCAAAAGAATTTGTTATTCATTCAGATCATGAGGCTTTGAAGTATTTAAAGGGCCAAGCAAAACTGAACCGTAGACATGCTAAATGGGTTGAATTCATTAAAACTTTTCCATATGTTGTAAAATACAAGAAAGGTAAGGAAAACATTGTTGCTGATGCTTTATCTCGTAAAAATATTTAGTTAAATCAAATTGAAGTAAAGGTACATGGAATTGAAAGCATAAAAGAATTGTACTCTGCTGATCATGACTTTTCAGAACCTTATACAAAATGCATAGCTGAAAAGGGATGGGAAAAATATCATTTACATGATGGATTTTTGTTTAGAGCTAACAAATTATGTGTTCCACATTGCTCTGTTAGACTCTTGTTGTCACAGGAAACACATGCAGGTGGACTGATGGGTCACTTTGGATGGAGAAAGACCTATGAGATGCTAGTTGATCACTTCTATTGGCTGAAGATGAGAAGAGATGTTCAACGACTCGTGCAAAGATGCATCACATGTCACAAAGCTAAGTCAAAACTGAAGCCCCATGGATTATATACTCCCTTGCCTATTCCATGTGCTCCTTTGGAAGATATTAGCATGGATTTTATTTTGGAATTACGTAGGACTAAGAGGGGGGATTCAATTTTTGTTGTTTTGATCGATTCTCTAAAATGGCACATTTTATACCTTGTCATAAAAGTGATGATGCTTCCCACATAGCTTCTCTATTTTTTAGAGAAATTGTAAGGTTGCATGGCATGCCCAAGACGATTGTTTTAGACCATGACACCAAGTTTTTGAGATACTTTTGGAAGAGATTATGGGCAAAGCTTGGTACAAGGCTGATGTTTTCCACCACTTGCCACCCTCCAACGGATGGGCAAACTGAAGTTGTGAATAGAACACTCTCTATGATGCTACGAGCCTTGATAAAGAAGAACCTGAAGGAGTGGGAGGAATGCTTGCCACATGTTGAATTTCCTTACAATAGGGCAGTACATTCTACGACTAATATGTGTCCTTTTGAAGTTGTATATGGTTTCAAGCCACTTGCTCCGATCGATTTGTTACCTCTACCATTGCGAGAAAGGAGTGACATGGAAGCATCCAAGCATGCATCTTATGTCAAGAAGAGTCATGAGAAGACCAAAGAAGCAATTGAGAAGAGATCCAAGTACTATGCTGCATGGGCAAACAAGCATCACAAGAAGGTGACATTTGAACCAGGAGATTTGGTTTGGGTACATCTTTGCAAAGACCGCTTTCCACAGAAGCGCAAATCCAAGTTGATGCCTCGTGGAGGTGGTCTATTCAGAGTGTTTTCCAAGATCAATGACAATGCCTACAAGATTGAGCCTCCTGAAGACTATGGTGTTAGCACAACCTTCAATGTTGCTGACTTAACACCATTCTTTGGACTAAAAGATTTAGAGTCGTTGAGGTCGACTCCTTTTCAAGAGGGGGAGGATGATGAGGACATCCCAACCATGCATGCTACATCAAGTATCCACCAGCCATCATCAAACATAAAGGATACAATTCAAGGTCCACTTATAAGAAGTCGTTCCAGAAAACTCTAAGAGCGGTGAATACATTCCTTATTGATTTTAATTTTGATAATTCTAAGAATGTTATACTACCAAAGTGTTCTACTTTTGTTGTGCTATTGGGGATATTACCTCGGCATATCCCCAGGGACCTATATGGGCCTACCAACCAGAAGATGGCCCAGCCCACAAGACATAGACGTGCAGCACACGACATGCACCGCATGAATAGTATCATATTGGCTACTTTACTTGTAACTCTGTCCCTTCGGCACATATAAGGAGGGACAGGGGACCCCCCAAAATGGAATCTCTGAGATACATCTACACCTCGTGTAACCTAATACTCATATCAATACAACCACCAAAACACAGGACGTAGAGTATTACGGCGATTTGTCGGCTTGAACCTGTATAAATCGCCGTGTCTACGCTCTCTGTGTTACGCTTGATCGTCGTCGCCACACCTCTGCCTACAATCTACTACCGTAGGGTACCCCCTAGGTAGACTGCGACACGTATTTTGTCGACAGTTGGTGCACCAGGTAGGGGGTGTGTACAACGACCTTATGGCTCGTCAAGCGATCACCTTCCACGCCGACGGCCTTCGTCGAAGGATCTCGTTGATGGCCCCCGTCGCTCCCTGCCGTCGATCCTGTCGATGGCCCTCATCCTCACCTTCGTCAATGGTCTATCGCCGCCACCCTCACCTCCCACATCATGACCAGATTGGATCTATGATCTATACTGGCGACAACACCATCCTTGCCTTGGATATCGTCATCAACTTGCCATGGCTCGCCTTGTCGCTAGCCTCGTCGCCGACCTCGTCATCCCTCGTCGTCAACCTCATTAGCAACCCTCGTCGACGACCCTCACCGCCAATCTCATCATTGTCCCTCGCCGTCCCTTGTCGACAACGCACTATGAATCTCATCGCCCCTCGTCGACCCCTAGCGATCGCGTCTCACCGCCGACCTCGTCGCCAACGACTCACCTCGGAGCCTCTGCGACTCGTCGACAACTTCCTTGGTCGAATCAATCCAAGATTGATCTGCAAGGACGGCTTCACCACTGTTCATCACCATCGGCATGGGCGGACATACAAGTTGTGCCGACCACTCGGAATGCCCAGATCCAAACCTGGACGCGGACAGACTACAACCATCCGGAATCCTCATCGCGAGGCATTGTCACCAAGGCGTCACACGACGTACTCAAGGCGTCACTCTTCGATAGTTCAATCTCATGGCGTACCCCTGGTGTACCATGCAGCAGGGAAAAGCAGACACGTCCATGTTTGCATCCACGTACGTGGTCGACAGAACCCATTAGCGACACATTTTGCCTAGGATGCTAAGTCAACACTCCGCATTCATTTTTTATCTAATATCATATGATATACGCCATATATCTGGGTATCTACATAAGTACATGATTGTTTTGCCCAGGAATCCAAGTGTGCTTCTCGATGTTTCACATCATTGGTGGCCCACGTCTTGCCAGCAACCATCCATTCGTTGCTGCTTCTCCACGTCTTCACGACGTGATCAACATCGTCTGACCAGATCGGGATGTCCAAACTGTCACGCAAACCACATCAGCGAGGCTCCCGAACCACGTCATCTGCTCAACCACAACAACAACACAACGTCAAACAAGATCAGATCGGATTTATTTGGTGTCGATCGCGCTCCGCCGCCGACCCTCGTCGACATCACTTATCCCTCGTCGCCAACTCGTCATGATATTCGGAGACCTCTCCAAAATGCTCACGGCTTTCAACGACCTCTACAAAACGCTCATGACGTTCGACAACTTCTACAAAATGCTCGGGGCATTCGACAACCTTTACAAAACGCTCATGGTGTTCAACAACCTCTACAAAACGCTCACGACGTTCGATGACCTCTACAAAACGCGCACGACGTTCGGCGACCTCTCCAAAACACTCTCACAGTGTTTGATGACCTCTCCAAAATGCATTAGGGTGTTCTTGCCAAATAGCCTGGCCATAACCAGAAAGCCTCCGAAGCTGGTCTGCCGATTAACCATAGTACGTACGTAGAAGTAGCTACTCTACACGCTATGATTACATCAACAGGTCTCTCAAGTGATGCCTCCCCAACAACCGGGAGACATTGCTTGGGTCGGAGGCCATGAGGTTATGCACCTCAAATTTGTACACGACCACGATACGGTCGACGACTCTACAAGCAGCATGGATATTCGCCCAGCGTCTGCAGGAACAGTCTCCACAGGCCCTGGTCACACCACGATCGAGCCTCTCGGAAAAGGGACATGTCCCTAACATATCCCTAAGCGTGCATGAGCTACTCGTCCTCTACGCCGCGGGTTGTCAGCAGCATGCCTCCTTGGGAGTCCTTATGGCTCCTACGCGTGCAGTGGCGCTAGCCCTATGATGTGGACCATAGGAGACCCAAGGCCGAACGATTCATCGCTACGGCTCACGACTCATCTGGCACGAGAGGACCTAAAAGTGAAATAAGAGCTCACCGCCTCGATAAATAAAGCTTTGATACATTTCACTTACAGGTCCACAAACATCTTGTATTTCATATACAAATGACGGCTACCCTGTAGCAAAAAACTCTATATCTGAAAGAAGGTCTCCAGCAGCCACGCCTGCCTCCGCCTCCAAGCGACTCATATCCGCCTCAGGTGTACCAGCAGCATAACCACCCTGCACCCTCTGCATGTCGACTCGTGGGTAATGCGACCGAAGTATGGCAAGTCCACAGGCAAGCAACTCAGCACCAAAACAAGTCAGGGCGACGATGCAAGAGACCGGGAATATCATCAGAACCAACTCATCACGGTTCACGCTAACTTTATCGCTCCTCACCATGGCTCATGCCAATCTCGTAGCTCCTCGTCGTCGACTCATCACGGTTCACGCTGACTTTGTTGCTCCTACCATAGCTCATTCCTACCTCATCGCCGACTATAGTCTCGGGGACTGCCCTCATCGTTGACTCATCACGGTTCACGCTGACTTCGTCGCTCCTCGTCACGACTCATGGCAACCTTTTCGCTCCTCGTCGCCGACCACAGTCTCGGGGACTGCCCTCGTCGTCGACTCATCACGGCTTACGCCGACTTCATCGCTCCTCGTCACGGCTCATGCCGACCTCGTCGCTCCTCATCGCCAACCACTATCTTGGGGACTACCCTCGTCACGGCCCTCGCCGATCTCGTTGACCCTCGTTGCCGAGTCCTCCGCCTTGTCCTATGACTTGGCTCGGGGACTATAGGCTCGGGGACTACGCCAGCTACAATCGTGACTTTGACGCATGTTCGTTGAATCGTGTTCAACTTCTTCTGTGACAAGTCAACAAGCTTGATCCTGCTACAAGGACCAATATGCTCCTTACATCAGGCTCAGGGACTACGGATATTCGTAGTCGTTTTTACAAAACTCATGTTTCAATCTCCTTATATCTTTCATAAAGATTGGCACCACATGCATACTTCACCTACTACCCAGCTCGGGGACTAAGTGGGTACACTTCACCTTGCGGTGAATGTACTAATTTTCTTCTCGACAAACTCTGTTGTTTCTATGGTGTTTTGCAGAGTCTAAATTGGTACACTTCACTAGGAAAGGACTTTCAAAATTTTCTTCTTTAGCAAGTCACATTCTCCCGACAAGCAGCCGCAACCTCCGACGAGACGACCTGTTCGCGGATCACGCTACGACATTCTCGATTAGTCCGACCTAGTCGGGAGGCCTCTCCGAGCAGTGCCTCGACCAGGCAGCCTGGTCGGGACTCTGCAACAACGTTCACACATGAAAGCGACCAGCCGAATGACCATCAAAGGACGATGCTGTGGGCTCGCCAAAATAATGCAATGTGCTCGGGGACTTGTTGGGGATATTACCTCGACATATCCCCAGGGACCTATATGGGCCTACCGACCAAAAGATGGTCCAGCCCACAAGACATAGACGTGCAGCACACGACATGCACCGCATGAATAGTACCATATTGGCTACTTTACTTGTAACTCTGTCCCATCGGCATATATAAGGAGGAACAGGGGACCCCCCCCCAAAACGGAATCTCTCAGATACATCTACAACTCGTCTAACCTAATACTCATATCAATCCAGCCACCAAAACACAGGAGTAGGGTATTATGGCGATTTGCCGGCCTGAACCTGTATAAATCGTCGTGTCTACACTCTCTATGTTACGCTTGATCGCCGTCGCCACACCTCTGCCTACAATCTACTACCGTAGAGGGTACCCCCAAGGTAGACTACGACTCATATTTCGTCGACATGTACTTAGGTATAAACATCAAGAGGAGGATGCTACTCTACATGAAGAAAAGCTACAGACCAAAAGAATTGAAGAAATTCGGGCAGGAAGGTTCGGACCTCCGAACTAACCAGCAGGCAGGTTCGGACCTCCAAACATACCAGCACAAAGAAATAGTCATAACTTTTGTTTCCCAAAAGCTATGAAGGTGACTGAGCACATTTTGGAAAGCTTATTAAGTCTAGTTTCCAATGCCACAGTGCTGACCTGTCTGTAGTTACCATTGAGACCGCCGACCTGTTTTAGTGCATACTAGTATGAGGGTCAACAGCCAGCCTGATGGTTAAGTTCCCGTGTAAAACTGTACCATTCTATAATGTTTCGTGTTGCATGGTATACATGGCTGGAAAGATTTTAAGTCTACTTTCCAACTATTTAACGGTGTTTCATTTGGACTTCCCAAGATGGAGATATTGCCAATTTACTAAAGATTGCGCAGAAGACCAATAGCCTCGCGAAGCCACTTCAGAAACCCATTTCATAGAGGCCTTTTCACATTCTTAGTCTTTTCATTTTCATCTCGTGTTTACATCTATCTAGCAGGGTTGTTGCTAGTATATATATCCCTTCGCATCCTAGCAGACGAAGACTTTTGATAATCAAAATATAGAACCTTTGTTTAGCTACGTGCTAACAAACCCCCAGAGACAGATTTTCTACCCCTTTGCTCTTGTGTTTTCCTTCGCGGAGATTACAGAAGCGGTCGCGTCATCGGCACCCAATCCGTGCCCCTGATCTTTGAGTTCAGGTTGCGTAGGTTGGTTCTTTGAATGTGTGGTTGGGCGAATCCTTGGTTCAGACTGTCGTATAGAGACGGTGGTTGGCTCCTTGTTCGTATCGTCAGGTTGCACTAGTTATCGCTGCTTGCAGCAAGTTATCGGTCAATCTTTGGCTAGTTATCAAGATCTGGATCCTACATCGTGAAGATTGGGACCGACCCCTCATCAAGACACCACGTCTACACTATCGCCTACTACTCTAGTCCGATATCAAAACTAGAGCACTCAATATGAGCGGTGATCCCATAAATAGAATAAAGTAAGAACTAAAATAAGATACTTAGAATTAATAAATCAAGAATCTAGAGATTGCTCGAGATAAACCAGATGCTGCAAAGGTACAATGTTGAGGAAGATCCGACAAATCCGGCTCCTCCTAGCTCTCTCCTCTCTCTCACCTCTAATTACAACTAGATGAACTAGAACTAGAGGAACTAGATCTAGACAACTAGAGGGACCTCTACTCTACTTGGATGGAGAATTGAAACCCTAGCTTTTTCTTTGTAGGTAGATAATGGTGCCTGGAGAGGGGAGTTTGCCCCTCTATTTATAGCCAGGTGTGTTGACACCATTTTTCAGCACGTGTCAAATGGGCTAAGGCTTGACTGGTCAACAGCCGTTCTCCATCGGCATCGGGAAATCATAAGCCAGTATTGCCGATGGGAATATGCTGCGGGAAGACTAAGTGTGTTGCCAATGGAAGCTGGATGGTCCTTGTCGATAAGATCAATTGGTGAAGTTAGGTCGCCTGGGCTGTAAAGTTGTTGTTACCGATTGCCGATGAGGAGACATTGCTGATTGCCGATGAGGAGACGTTGTTGATTGCCGATGAGGAGACGTTGCCGATTGCGGATGAGGAGACATTACAGATTGCCGATGAAGGGTGGTTGCCGATTGCTGATAGGGACCGATTGGTGAAGACAGTTACCAGTACAAGGTTGCTGATCGAGAAGTATTGCCGATGCCGATGGGCATGATGTCAACAGAAGGCTACCGGTGGTCAAAGAAGGAAACTGCGGATTGAAAGGATCTGCCGATGGAAAGTTTCCATCGAGGAGAGGCATAAGGAAACTGGTGATTTTATACCAGTATTATTATAGCAGTTTAAGTCCAACTCTTGCATGAGTCGTTTGTTTTCCTTTAAAATAGGTGTGTTTGTTTAGGAAAAATAATATTATTGTTTTAGATCCGACTCCTGCGCGAGTCAGTTTCCTTAAAGTTAGGAGTTTGTTTTAGGAATGATACGAGTCGTGTCTTTGTACAACTCTCCATGCGAGAGTATAAATATGTGCCCGAGGGCTACGTGTAAAAATCAATCCAATATCAAACAAACCAATTTATTCTTATTCTACTTTTTATCGCAATTTACCTTTTACTGCATTAGCTGTAGTTATCAACGAGTTCTTCAAGCTTCGACGGGCTGCATCAGCTTGATCTCCGTCAAATCCTTCCAAGTTCCGCGTGGGAGTACCTCTGAGCTTTGGCATCCGGGCGCATCGCTGTTGCCTCGTTCAGTTCTGCTCTAGTTATCCTGATCAAGCCTCAATCCCAGCATCCAAGCGTATCGCCGTTGTCTGGATTGGATCTTGTTCTAGTTATCGTCCTTGTCGATTAACTGGTCAAATCGATTGGCACGCCTCTGGATATCGAATTTCGGATATAAGCCCGAGGTGTTCGCAGATCCTGACGCTTTTTGTGTCAACACCTCTTTTGGCACGCTCGGTGGGACGCGATTATATAAATTTATACATCCATCATGGTTAATCCAAGGAGTGTCATTGAAGTCTCCACAGCAGATCTGACAAATCATCAGAAGCAGGCTATGGAGCAGGCAATGGAGGAGTACAAGCGATTGTATCTCAAATCCTTCAGCCTAAACCGAATTGGCGAAGCAGTCCAGAAGCAAGATCCGTCGTCGCCACGACAGGTCACTTTCGACGCCGATCCTGGTAAAATACAAGAGATGGTTAATTCTGCATTCAATAATGTATTAATTAGCCAATCCAATGTGTTGTCCGATGTTGTATATGATGCCATTAAGCAAGCTTGCAAGGGATGACAGCTACCATATTATGTTGGTCCAGAGCATCGTCAACTCGGATCGGCATCTGTTGTGATTCCATCGGCAGTTCCAAAGGTGTACACACCAATTATGAGCCGATCTGCCGATGAGATCGCGCCACCAAGATTGAACCCGGCAAGTATTACTTAGGTAAATACAAATCTGGTGGCTTCAACAATGTCTGGACCTGCAACTCAAAATCAGCCAACTTCTGCCAACCTGTGGGGATACGGTATGTTTCCAAGTCTATCTACTGAGTCCAGATTGGTCCAGGATAACCATGTAGGGTGGAAGATTCCTATGGAATCGGCAACACCTGTACAACTGATGGTTCCAATGATGCATTATACTACATCTTCCCCAACGGTGCAGTTGCCAGCAGGGAATGTTCAAATGGCAGTAATCAGAGTGCCTTATGCCCAACCATCGGCAGATCACTTGTCGATACAACAAGGCCCAGCAGCTGCTGGTCAGCCCATGACAGCGATGAATTACTCGGCGCCACAAGAACAAGCATCAGCCGGTTGTCGGCTATCGGCAAATTCTTAGCCGATGCAATAAGGAAGGCCGATTGACAATCAGTCTGTATCGGCAATGATTGCTCAGCCTATGGTACCTGCAGATCAACGCTATCATCCGAAAGTGCAAGGGTTACAGGATTCAGCTGGTTACCAACCATCGGTAAATCACGTGCCGATGACACCTAATGTAGGTTGGATCGGTCAGTTACCGATTCAGCAGCAATATGTGCAGCCTGAGCACCAAGTGTCAGGAGCTCCGCAGTGTCGTCCAGCGAGTCTTCAGAATGAAGTATCGGTACATCAACCGATAAGTACTACACCGCAATACTCGCAAGTGTACAATGATACATCGGTACAGCAACCGATGGGTATGATGCCACAACACAGGCCAGTAACTGTGCAGAATTGCCCATCGGCGACGCAGCCGATGCATAATGTTCTAATGACTAGTACTGGGCATGCACCAATCATTTCAAGTACTTTGACGTCAAGACCTGAAGAAGTACATCAACCTACTCAACCAGTGGACATCCAGGGTGGCCCATCGGTCAATCAGCCGGTGCATAACATTCAACAGACTGACGCTGCATATATGTCGATTGCTCCGGCCTGTTCATCACAAAGATATGAAGAGATGCATCGACCTGCTCCACTAGCTAGTGAGTCTGTGCATCGGCAAGATCGGGACACAGAGGTGCTTTTGACTAAGAAAATAGAAGATTCAGATTCGGGCGAAGAGCCAAGTATCGACATTGCTGAATTGGAAAAATTCACCTTTGATGTCACGGAAGCCGATCGGGATGTCAAATCATTTGAGCCCAAGAAGACTTGGAGCGCAAAAGTGCTCTTCGTTGGACGAGGGGACTCTGAGTCAGATGAGGAGGTGAACATCGGCACTGTTGAATGGGTGAAAGATGAGGAGCCGATACCTTGTCCGCTCGGCCAGAAAAAGACTAAGTTCACCTTCGATGTCACGAAGGCCGATGGGATATTTGACCTATTGCTTCAGGAAGGGCGAATTAAGCTAGCCCCTAATCAGGTAATTCCATCGGCCGAGGAACTTAAGAAGGTCAGGTACTATAAATGGCATAATGCAACGTCGCACAGTACCAGTGACTGCAAAATGTTCAGGCAGCAATTGCAGTCAGAGATTGACTCTGGACGAATCAAATTTGAAAATTCTAAAGTCCAGAAACCAATGGAAATTCATCAGCTCCCGTTTCCAAATAATATGGTGGAAGCTAGTGGAAAGACTAGGGTGCTAACATCGGATGCTGCCAGAAAAAGTGCATCGGTAGATCCTGATCAAGTGGCTAAACGTGATGTAGAAAAGTTTGTTGATGACAGGGAAGGCAAGAGCTCCTGGTGTTGTGATCACGCGTAAACAGCCAAGACACGAATATCGGCAGTCGCAAAAGGAGCGATATCGCCAAGAAGGAGAAGAATATCAGGAATGGCTTCGGCAGAAGAGCCACTGGAGGTGTCCCTTCTTTGTTTACTATTGGGAAGAGGGCATTAAGTTACCCACTGCTGATAATTGTCCTGAATGCAACGGGTGCTACGCTGCCGATCGGTTAGGTAAGAAACCTCGTTTTGATGATCGAGCATCTAGGTTAGTCAGAGAGAAAAAATCGGCACACAGCCGACTGGGGGGCAAGCTTAGTGCCCATGACAAGCTTGGCAGGCGTGTTGAGCAAGGGGAGCCTGAGGAGATGGCCAATGCGAGAGTACCCGATGAAGACGCGCTCTCCAGAGATCCAAACATCGGGAGAGAAGTTGATGCCAACAATGGAAGACGGCACCAGCCCGTCTAGAAAACCAGACTCCCTCAGTGGTGTCCTAAGCGTCTAACAAAGACCCAGAAAAGAAGAATTCAGCGCGAGCGCCGAAACGATTTATATGGCAGTGAAATTCCTTCAAGGGAAAAGCAGTGGAGGCCGAAGCGCAAGGATGGAGATAAATCGGCGGATGTCAATATATTGCCGATGGCATAACTGGGGTCAATGATCTTGGATGTTTTAACTTGGGAGTAGCACTCGGAAAACTTTGGCGATTCCAATTATTACATTTGGGGACACCGGCCGTTTGAGTGAGCAGTTTGTATACTAAGAGCCGTACTGCCGGTGAATTTGTTAGTTGCTAGAGGAAAATAATTGAAAGAATGATTCTGCCATGCTTGCGTGCGATAATTAAGTATGGGGTGCAAGCATTTTAGGGGAAGTTGCTCCTTAGACTCTTTGGTGGGCCTATCGGCATTGTCTTAATTTTGTTCCGATGGAAGTATGAAACCTCGTTGTCGGTTATTGCTACCTCAACAGACAGTCGGGCTGAATACCAGGTTCTGCTCACTCAGGGAGGACGTCAGCCGATTCGATAAGTCATTGCCGACAACTAGGTGAAGAAGTTTGCCAATGGTACTTTGTCATGGAAGTTGATGTTGCCGATTGGGATTAAGAGTTCTAGGCTTGGAAGATGGTTTCCTAACCGGGGAGGTCCTTATCGGATAAAACAGTCTACTCCCAGCAATGCTTACATTCTAGAAACTCTCGAAGAAGTCGAGGTATAGCGTGCTCATTTGAACGCCGATGAAAGGAAAGTTATAATACATCGGTAAGAGCGTATTGCCATTATATTACAGAGCAAAGTCAAGTATCAATATTACATTTGCCGATGTGACAAGATTTAACGAGTTACAACAGGGAGTGGATGACTGATATCGCACGCAGGCGAATTTGTTCTACCTCCTCTATCTCCCTAGCATCCTCATCGGCAGATCCTTCAACCGACTTGATCTTTTTCTTTAAAGCGATGGCTTGTCGGGCACTACTGTCCCTCTCTTGTCGCAAAACTTTGATGGTGTCAGGAAGTCGAGCTCTCTTCTGGCTGACTGCATTCAGGGATTCTTCGACCTTTGTCAGCTCGGCCTGCAACTCTTCCTTTCTTGCCGATAATTGGATAAATGTCTGTTCAAGATCAGTACCGGAAGCCTCCACTTGGCCGATGTTCTTGTGCTTCTCATCGGCAATTTTCTTAAACTTAAGCATTTCTTCTGTGAGTTTGGATTGGGCATTCCTGTTGGCAATGCGGCTTGAGGCTCGTTGGTACTGCAATCAGCGGCTCTCAAGGAAGGCTGCTTGAAGGAGGACCTCTTCTGCATCGGCAGGCAACTGGCCTTGGATGTCTTTGAAAATTGCCCTTGCTGCAGTCCAATCCTAGACAAGCTGGGATGTTAGATATCTGCAGGTGAGAGAGCAATGCCTCGAGCTTGGATTTGCTCTCTGCCGATAGAGCTGGAGCAGAACTTTGCTCATCCTCATCCTCATCGGGTATGTCGATGGCGAAGGAAAACAAGCTGTCAGCTCGAACGGGGCCTTCTTGATGTTCATCCTTGTCTTGAAGGTTGAGGCCGAAAGGAAAAAGGCTGTCTATGGAGTCTTGGGCCTGAAAAAGAAGAAGTTAAAATGTGCCGATCATAAAATGTGCCGATCATAAGGTTATGCTATGAATCTCTTGTCGAGGACTTGGTATGTTGGATGGTCCGGCTTCGTCCTCGAGATCGGCAGCAGTTGCCGACGAATGAGCTTCTGTTGGGGAAGCAGCTGATGCTATTGGCGCTGGGGGCGTTATTATCGGCATTGCTTCCAACATAATAGCTGGCTCTCTTGGTGGCGACATCGTTCTTTCATTGGGAATCCCGGCTGGTGAAGGCGTCGATGCCGATGTCGCCGCCGCTGCTGCAGCGAGTGGAATCGTCCCCTGGTTAAGGTTTTCATCTGGTGTAGGCACTAGTGCCGATACCGATGCCGTTGGCTCCTGTGGTGGCAACGCCATGCTCTCATCAGGGATTTCGGCTGATGCCGATGTCGATGTTGCCTCCGCTGCTGCAGCGGGTGGAGTTGTCTCCTGATTAGGAACGTCGTCCAGTGGGTGATCAGGGATTGCAGCCGATGACGGTCCTATCGATGGCACATCGGTAGTTTGTGATACGGCTGGAGCCGACGGTGAAGGTGGAGTAGCCAGCCTCAAACGCCTCTTCTTCCTTGGTTCAGTAGTGGAAGGACCAGCCCATTTCGACGAAGACTGGGGGGCATCGGCAGCACGGCTCGGAGATGATTGTGTGCTTGGAGCCGATGCCGATGACCTCATTGCCTGAGATATAGTGCATGTTATACAAAATAAAATATTGTCGATAAAACATATGTAATCGGTATGAGTGAAGATGAGTTTACTGCAAACACCCACGTCAGGGCAGCAGCAGCGGCCGATGTAGCCTTGGTTTTTGCAGGCGTCGGTGTAGATACCTGCTGAGGGGTGAAGGCGGCTAGCGTGGGGCCTTGTTACTGATGAGTGATACGGGACTCATCATCCGAAGGTTGAAGGGCTTGCCACTGTTACTCATCTTGGGGGTTGGATCGTCAACCTGTCAAGCATAAGGGGGTCAGATGTCGATGATAAAAGTGAAGTGATAAGGAATCGGGATAGAAACTTACCGCGGCATCGGGAATGATGTGGTTGGCGTCGATCATATGCCGATAGTAATGTGATGACTTGGCAAATAGTTTATGTCTCCACTCTTGCCACCAAAACTTATATTCATTCGTGATGAAGGATGTTGGTGCCAAGGTAGACAGATCAACATCTGACACGTTGGCGTTTGGGAGGAGGTTGACAACTTTGTTCCAGTCCATAGCGCTGGAGATGGTCTGCCTTGGTTTTATGACTTTGGAGTAGCAGAGTTTGATCGGCAGTTGGCCGAACGCCAGTTGTCTTGCCGCTACCGATGGGTAGTAGAATTCGAAGGTCGGAGGAGCATTCTTTCCGGTCCCAAAAATATTGACTGGGATAACTCAAGGGATAATACTGGCCTTCATGATTATCTGATTTTGAGGCACATTTCCATCGGTAAGGTTGAATAGCAGTGGAAATCGGTTGTCTTCATCGACATATGGCCACCAAAGCCGTTCTGTAGCAGGAATTCCATTATAAAACTTCTGAAAAAACATGTCGAACTGTTCTGCATCGGCATCGGTTCCTGGCAGCACTATGATAGCCTCTCCAAAATTCAGTGGTGGGCGAGTTGTCGATTCATCATCCCTATAGTTGTGGCTTTCTGATATATCCCTTGGGAATTGCTGAGCAAACAGATCAAACTGAAGGACCTTATACATGTGCGCATTCAGCCACATGTTTATGAACCACCACGGGCCTCCAAGGTTGCCGATGGACTCACCTAGCAACAGTTTTTTGGACACTTGATGCAGGAGGTGGTATACCGATCCGAGGAGGTATCTGCCGAGAGGAAGTCTTGTTCCATCGGCAAGGAGTTCTGCTGCTGGGAGATACATGGTGGTCGGTCTGACAGTCTTGCCACAGAAGACAAATTTCTCTAACCACATGTTCAGAAAGGTGGCGTGCTCCCTTTGGCTTACCGATCCGGTCTTTTGCTGCTCTTGGATGTAACCGGTCCAGCCGTCGATGTTCCGTGTATTCACTCTGTGTTCATCTTTCCGATGAAATAAAGTTGAGACATCATCGGAAGAAATGTCCAGGCCAGTCAGCATGTGCACATCGGCAAGGGTAGGAGTAGCTGGTCCATGTCTGAATAGAAAAGCATTCATAGTGTCGGACCAGAAGTAAGAGGCTGCTATCATCATATTCTCATTTTTCTGCATATCGGCAATGGAGAGCCTAATGCATTGATCCAGGTTGCGCTCTGCCCAGTACACCTGCTGTGTTCTAGTTACCCTAAGGTACCAGTTCTTCCACCCCTTGGTAGGCTTGGGCCATGAACGGAAGGCATCCTTCCATAACCCTAAACTGAAGCATTCAGATCTAAAGGGAATGCGGTTAGTTTCCGCGTTGATTATGTAACTGGGGTCAGGGTTGCCCATTGGACCTAGACAGCTGAAGTTGGACTGAGCAAGGGGGATCACTACCTTATTGTACAGTTCCTAGAATTCAAAAAGAAAAGAAAAGAAAGAATCAAAAAAGGGAAGGGGAAAGGTTTTGGATTCATATAGGAAAGGACCTAGCAGGAGATTGGATGAGGAGAAGAATAAATTTACCTTGGGGATGTCAACTTGGATCGCCATTGAAGCGGGAGGAGTTCTTGCGGTTCGTCCTTGGATTGGAGAAAGCACTGTTGCTCGGGCTCGAATGGGTGCTCTTCGGGGACGCCGTCGGAGGTTCAAGACGAAGGCAGTGTGAAAGTGAAAATGGACTCGGGGTAAAAAGGCAGGTTGAATCCTGGTAACTTTATAAGTTTACCCAGGGGTATTTTGGGATTTCGGTTCACACTGTGCAGGAATATGGAGAGGCCCGCGGTAGATACGCGCGATGATCGAGGGAGTTTGCAACTGTTTGTGCTACAATCGAGGGATTTCATTATTAAATTGCGGTTCCATGCGCGGGGATAGAGGAAACTGTGCATTTTATCTCGAAGGTAACGACTACAGCAACGGCTACAGTAGAGAGAATTTCGGTACGTAAAATATTATACGCTCCGAAACTGGGGGGCATGTGTTGACACCGTTTTTCAGCACGTGTCAAATGGGCTAAGGCTTGATTGGTCAACAGCCGTTCTCCATCGGCATCGGGAAATCATAAGCCAGTATTGCCGATGGGAATATGCTGCGGGAAGACTAAGTGTGTTGCCGATGGAAGCTGGATGGTCCTTGTCAATAAGATCAATTGGTGAAGTTAGGTCGCCTGGGCTGTAAAATTGTTGTTACCGATTGCCGATGAGGAGACACTGCTGATCGCCGATGAGGAGACGTTGCCGATTGCCGATGAGGAGACGTTGCCGATTGCCGATGAGGAGACATTACAGATTGCCGATGAAGGGTGGTTGCCGATTGCTGATAGGGACCGATTGGTGAAGACAGTTACCAGTACAAGGTTGCTGATCGGGAAGTATTGCCGATGCCGATGGGCATGAGGAGCCGATAGGGTGACTTTGCGCTTGATGTCAGCAGAAGGCTGCCGGTGGTCAAAGAAGGAAACTGCGGATTGAAAGGATCTGCCGATGGAAAGTTTCCATCGAGGAGAGACATAAGGAAACTGGTGATTTTTACCAGTATTATTATAGAAGTTTAAGTCCGACTCTTGCATGAGTCGTTTGTTTTCCTTTAAAATAGGTGTGTTTGTTTAGGAAAAAATAATATTATTGTTTAAGATCCGACTCCTGCGCGAGTCAGTTTCCTTAAAGTTAGGAGTTTGTTTTAGGAAGGATACGAGTCGTGTCTTTGTACAACTCTCCATGCGGGAGTATAAATATGTGCCCGAGGGCTACGTGTAAAAATCAATCCAATATCAAACAAACCAATTTATTCTTATTCTACTTTTTATTGCAATTACCTTTTACTGCATTAGCTGTAGTTATCAACAAGTTCTTCAAGCTTCGACGGGCTGCATCAGCTTGATCTCCGTCAAATCCTTGCAAGTTCCGCGTGGGAGTACCTCTGAGCTTTGGCATCCGGGCGCATCGCTGTTGCCTCGTTCAGCTCTGCTCTAGTTATCCTGATCAAGCCTCAATCCCAGCATCCGGGCGCATCGCCGTTGTCTGGATTGGATCTTGTTCTAGTTATCGTCCTTGTCGATTAACTGGTCAAATCGACTGGCACGCCTCCGGATATCGAATTTCGGGTATAATCCCGAGGTGTTCGCAGATCCTGACGCTTTTTGTGTCAACAGGATCAACGTCGACCGTAGGATCAAACCGACTTCACGTAGGGCTGAGATGAATCCTAGGAAGCGGTGGAGGAAGCTTCCAGAAGCGGATCTGGATCCGTTACTATAGCATGTCACCCAGCATGGGGTGGTGCTGCTCGGCACCCTATCTCCACCTCTCGGGCCCCGCTTTCTTCGGTTGCCTTCTGGACCCTTCCTGAGTACAAAGAAAAATATCCCACCACGACATTCTTCCCATAATTATTCTGATAATTAGATCTTCTTTATGATTCTCTGGAATAGTCCCTAGAAAATATAGATTTACTAAAGCTATGGGATTCTGGCAGTTTTGTCCCTCAAATATATAGTGGGTGATGGTTCCGGTATGTTCTAGATTGTTCCCAAGTTGAATTCCATTGTGGTGTTGATATCTTTCTCATCAGGGCTCCAAATATAGCAAGTGCTAGGTCCGTTTCGATCAACTCGATGAGCTCTTCGCAATGGTGTACTCTAGTTCCTTATTTGAGGTACTTTTATATAGTAAAACTTGAATGTCCTACAAAACAAGTTTTGACGGTCATTAAGTATCAATTTCTATATGTCAACAAGAACTAAAAAGGACTTAATTGAATCACCACCATAGACTTAGGGTGTCCAACTGACAAATTTCCACAAGTTTTGGTAAGTTTATGTTTTTACAGGGAGTTATCAGGAAAGAACCAAAGAAGGTCCACATGTCATGTTTACATAGAGAGAAAGGACCTCCGCACAAACAAGAAGACTCAGGAAGGCTCTAGAAGCAACTGGACCAAGCCGGAAGCCAGGGGGCCCACCCCCAGGGCGCCCGCCCTAGGGTTAGGGGCGGCCGCCCTTCTCCTGTGGCCAATGGCCATCAACTTCGCGGATTATGCCTAACCGCCTTTGAGGATGAATCTAAACCACTCGATCAAGGTCGGTTTGATCCGACAGTCCACGTTCATTTGAGGGGGCTATATAAGGAAGGCCCTGCCACCCCTGAGGAGGGGGAGAAATCATTATTAGAGGAAGCCATCAAATCTAGGGTTTCATATCCCTCTCTCCACCAGAGAATTAGAATAGCTACTCCCAATTCCTTCAAGTTATATAGGATTGATTAGATAGATCTAGAGAAGTAGAGCATCGCGCTCTGGATTTCGGATCATCATCATAAAAATTGGTATTATCTTGTATCTTTCTCTATGACTTTATTCTTAATATCATTATGTTTCTATTTATTATGTTCTTAGTTTGTTCTAGTTCTATACTTGATATAGTTATGATTGATAATGAGTTTATGTATGAGTTTGAAAAGCGCTTAGCTTTCACCCTAGGGGAGTTAAGTGGTAGATCACATGTGAGCGTGGTGCTTAGATGCTATTTACCTGCAAATGTATCCTATTGGCCAGATCACGTGGTAGTTCGTGGAAGTGACAGTTCCATTGATTCTTATATAGTCCACCCCCCGTTGGTAGGACAGACAGAATTGGTATTGCGGAGTAAGCCTTGCTATGTTCTGGCTTTCTTTAGCGATGTTCCTTATACATAGATGAAGAGTCCTTTATGCTATATATGATTGTATATGTGCTAGAGTAGATTATGACTTAATAGATTAGAACCTACTTAGAAGTTATTCTCTTACTAATCCGACGTCACCTTACATTTATATGGAGTAGTCTATCTCTAATCTCTGTGTTATTTATCTTTGAGCTTACACTTCAATATCATTATTATTATTATGGCTTACCCCCTGCCAAAGCAAGTGACTGTGTGATTGAATTTTTGATAAGTAATCATGCTCTGCAAGTCCATCTCTAGTCTAAACCCTTGTTAGTTCATGCCACCAATGTTTTGCTTTTCCTTTAGCAAAATTATAAATAAACGATACTTGGAAATTACTTCCTGGTGAAGTGCTACAATTGGTATTTTATTTGTGCTCTTGCGGATAGAATAAATATATTTTCTAGAGAGCCTTTACATTCATAAATACCACCGCACATTTCCAGCGCCATGCTGGGGATGACAACCCAGTATTCAAAGTGGTGTTAAGAAATGTCAACAACAAGTGAGAACACCAAAACTCGTGGAACTCGTTAGAATCAAACCCTACAACTATGCTTTGTAGTTTATTTCATATCATTTCATGCAATAGTTGATGGCTAAAATTAGGTGTTAAGAGCCGGCAACAACTGCCTATCTTGGCTCATCGCGTATCTGTGTTGATGTTTAAATAGTCATTACAAGACTTGGATTACAAGGTAGTTAGTTGGGGAGATAATGATATCATCTCTAGGTCTAACAACCTGATTCTATCCCAACTAACCTATAACTAATGTGATCACAATCATATGCCATGTTACACATGTGTAAATTTACAAAGAGATATGTCACGTTCGTTTGTTAGATGAGGCCCCAATGTCACATTGGGTGTGTGCCTTGGGCATGTGCCAACCTCACGTGGCGTGTGCCAATGTCACCTGGGGTGTGCCAATGTCACGTTTGTTAACACCCCTGCTCAATCTATACTTGTCTTCTTTATAAGATTTAGATTGTTCTTGAATTCTTCGAACTTTCTCTGTGGCAATGCTTTGGTAAAGCCATCTGCAATTTGAGCTTCAATAGGCAAAAACCTTATTTCTAGTTATTTTCTTGCAACCCTCTCATGCACAAAGTGAAAATCAATTTCTATGTGCTTAGCCCTGGTATGAAAGACTAGATTTGCTACCAAATAGGTTGCTCCTAGATTATCACACCAGAGACGGTGTTTTACTTTCAGTATGATCCCCAACTCGCCAAGAAGTTGTTCTACCCAAACCATCTCAGCAGTTGCATTTGCCATTGACTTGTACTCTGCTTCATTGCTAGATCTGGACAATGTAGGTTGCTTCCAAGCACTCCAAGAGATTACATTTGATCCCAAGAAGATTACGAACCCACCAGTTGATCTTCTGTCATCTCTACATCCTGCCCAATCTGCATCCGTAAAACCACTAACAATTAACTGTGACTTCTTTCTAATCAGCAGCCATGTATTCATTGAAAACTTCAGGCATCTGATGATCCTCTTTACTGTTGACCAGTGAGTTGTAGTGGACGAATGCAAATACTGACAAACTCTGTTAACGGCAAATGCTAAATCTGGTCTAGAAAGAGTGATGTACTGCAATGCACCTATCACACTTCTATACCTGGTGCTATCTTCTGGACCAAGAATTTTCATCTTCTTGTGTCATTTTCTCTACAAGAGCCATAGGAGTAGCAGTAGGTTTACAGTTCGACATTCTTACTCTAGACAGAATGTCTTGGGCATACTTCCTTTGGGTTAGGTGCAGATCACAATTTGATCTTCGCTACTTCTATTCCCAGGAAGTAGTGCAAATCTCCAAGGTCCTTGAGTGTGAAATCCTTCTTAAGTGCCTACAACAGTACCTTGACAGCATCTTGTGACGAGCTGGTTACTATTATGTCATCCATATAAATCAAAATATATATTTCTACACCCCTTTTACTATAAATAAAGAGTGAGGTATCTGATTTTGAGGGAACAAACCCGAGAGCAACTAGTTTGGAGCTTAATTCTGCATACCAAGCTCTTAGAGCTTATTTTAACCCATAGATGGCTTTCTGAACATCTAGCTGTTGTAGAAACCATCCACATGCTACTGCCAAGGATAGTACCAACCTCACAGTTGACATTTTTACCACTGGGCTAAATGTATCCTTGTAGTCTTGCTTGAAACCTTTAGCCACCAATCTCGCCTTGTACCGATCTATTTGACCATCAGCTCTCTTCTTGATCTTAAACACCCACTTGCAATCAATGACATTCTTCCCTTGTGACGGTGGAATAAGATTCCAAGTCCCATTTCGTTGCAATGCTTCATACTCACCCCCTGCTAGATGGTGTTTTGATTTTCTAGATAATTCATTTTGCCCTGCTGCAAACTGCGGCCCCATTTTATGTGGAATGTGGGCAGTTTGGATAGCACACAACAGAAGACGCCATGGGGAAACAAAAATGATTTTGATACAGGCTTGCAGGTGGGCGAGAGAATTATCTCATGATCTAGTTGTCTCGGATGAATCTATGACAGAAAAGAAGGACAATACATAAATTATGAATTGGAAGCCACCTCCTGTTGGTTTTGTGGAGATCAACGTGGATGCTGCTTTCAAGGAGGAAAGTCAACAAGGTGCTATTGGGGTGGTAATTCGTGATGAAAATGGTCATGTTCTAGCTGCTAAATGCAAATGGTATGATTCAATCCCAAACATTCTCATTGTTTAAGCCTATGCTGCACGGGATGGGGTTGTTCTGATGAATTTGCTGAATCGACTGAAGCTGATGTTGATGTTGGAAACTGATAGTTTAGAGTTGGTATCCTTATGGAGAAGTAAAGATAATAACAGGTCCAAACTATCTTACCTGTTTTGAATGAAATTCAAGAGCTTATGGGGAGATGCATGGTTTTTGAATTATCTCATGTCAAAAGAGAGGCAAATACAGTAGCCCATGATCTTGCTAAGTATGCCTCGATTTTATGTTTAGAACGTATTTGGATGTATGAAAATCCTGAATGTATTCTCCCAAGTATCCAGCATGACTGTAATGTTGATGTTTAATTAATACTAGCAAACATGCTCGTGCATTGCAACGGGAAAAAGAATTGAATATTAATTAAAAAGACACATGAGTATTGCATATTTATTCATATTTTATGTTTTTTCTATTTTTTTCATCATCCACTCATTGTATTGCTATATTCTAAGCTAAATATTTGTTCTTTTCTATTTAGATTTAGATTAGAATTAGGATCCTTATTCATCTTACTCAGAGATATTCCATCATGAGCTATGTTCAAATAAGAATTGTATGGAAAGTTGGTTGTTTTCGAGTCCAGATCATATATACGACCCAATAGGTTTTGGAATCGAACTCCGTATCACGCTAGACAAGAGCTATTCAAACTTGTATAAACACGAATTACATATATAGAATTAGAAATAGACCTCTGCTCTTGCCTTTTTACTATTTAGATTTGGATTAGGATTTGAATCCCTATTCATCTTACTCGGGGTATTCTATTCGATTAGAATTGGATTATTAACTATACTCGTGTCTAATCCCTATATATAAAAATAGGTAGGTTGTAGTATACAAACGAATAGAGACATCTGCATGCATTCACGAAGTTAGTTAGGGAAGGTCATACCAAAAAAATGGGTGGAGAAATTTTGTCTCTTTATTATTACTAGCAAAACATGCTCGTGCGTTGCACCGGGACGCTTAGTTATTTCTCTTTTGCTACTCTTTTCGCTTATTACTTTTTTTCCTCATGATTTTGATGCACGTTCCATGGTTTCTTCCTCAGATCCGGTGAAGTAGGGCAAGGGCGTCGACGTCTCGTTTGTTTGGAAATGCGGTGTCCTGATTCATTCTCACATGGAGTCCTTGATTTCTTCCTCAAATCCGCCAATGTGGGGCCAGGCTCATCCATGTTCGCCAAGGCGCTCTGCTCCCCTCGCATTTTGTTTTAGGATAGAAGAAGAAGAAACCATTAATTTATTGATTTGATTTGAGGAGTCATGGTCTTATTAAGGTAGCAATGGATTTATTGATTTTGCTTTGAGAAAATTATAGTTGTGTGGTTGAGGTGGTTTGATTTAGATTCCTAACCTATTTGGGATAGGAAATATGAGTGAGCTGACATATGTGGACCGGGAGAGGCTAGACGAAAATTTTCGTCCAAATATATTTTACCTCCTATGCGTTGCAACAAATTGACGTGTTGTATTTCGGTTGGATTCTTAGTACTTTTCAGAATAGTTAAAAGTGGATGGAAAAAACCACATTAAATTTTGCCTCTTTAGTATTAGAGAGAACAGAAGAAGAAGAAGATATATATATATATATATAAGTATAAATATAAATAAATAATAAATAATATAAAACATATCCTAACAGAAAAAAAACTACCCAACATTCATAGAAAATAATATAATCTAATATGAGTTATAATATAATAATGCCCTATAAAGCATGTATGAGAATTTAAAAGTTATAACTTTTTTCCTCCTATTGCAGAGCACGCCAAAATATTTAATAGTTTTCAATATTTATGATAATAAAAAATGAAATTAAGATGGGAAGGCAAAATTTGACAAGAGAATAACATGCGAAGAAAGTCCAAACGTAAACCCAACATGACTCTAAACTCGACTTACATCCGGACGCAAACCCGAATTGTTACATCACGAGGCACTCAAACATAAGCTAGAACAAAAACTGGATTTACATGCGCATGCGGATCCGAAAGGGACTCTCGTAGGGAATTTGTCCACCGTAAAACACTAAAACATAAGGGAAAAAGAAGGAAAATAGGAATATCAGAAACGGAATAGCGACAAAAAAAATATAAATACAAAGAATCTTCTCTATCTTTTTTTTTGCGACAAGAATCTTCTCTATCTACGCTAATAACAAAACATACAAAAATAACGGTTTTTTTAAAGAAAAGAACCAAAGCCAAAATATAGTTCGTGGTTTGATAGTATTAGAAAAAGAGAAAGAAGAAAAAAAAAGATAAGATGAAAATATAACTAATATAGATTAGAAATAAATCTCTCCTGTTATCTTTTTCTATTTGGATTGGAATTAGGATAGAATTCTTAACTAGTAGGGTTGTATCCAATCTATATTTGGATTGGAATTAGAAATAAACACAGATATTATATTTGGATTTGAATAGAATTCTTAACTATACTTGTATCCAATCTATATATATATAAAGTAGTAGGGTTGTAGTAGACAAATATTTAGAGATATTGCATTGATAAAGTTAGTTAGAGAAGACCATATAAAATAATGGGTGAAGAAATTTTACATCTTTATTATTAATATATATATATATAGATAGATGTAGACTACTCCCTCCATTTTAAATTATAGTTTATTTGACTTTTTCAACCCTAAGTTTGATCACTCATCTTATTCAATTTTTTGTGCAAAATATCACTTCTTTTGTTATGACTTACTTATTTAATGAATAGTCTACAAGAATGACTTAAATTTGACTATATTTACACAATTTTTTTGAATAAGATGAATGGTCAAACTTGGGGTCAAAAAAGTCAAACGAATTATAATTTGAAATAGAGAGAGCAACAAATATGTCATGCGTTGCAACAGGAGAAAAAACTAAACATTAATTAAAAATACACATGAGTATTGCATATTTATTTATATTTGATATTTTTTCTATTTTTCATCCCCAACTTATACTATTGATATTTTCTAAACTAAATACAAATTCTTTTCTATTTAGATTCGGAATAGAATTAGAATCTCTATTCATCTTACTCATCTATCATGAGCCATGTTAAAATAAGAATTATATGG